>PVJC01005856.1:34916-57349 GCA_004026665.1 Murina feae | reverse complement strand
TCATCACCACCCAACCAGTATTATATGAAATGCTGAAAGGTATCCTTTGAGAATGAGGAAGAAGAAAAAGGAAAGTAAAAATTATGAACAACAAATATATATCAACGAGTGAATCTAAGAATCAAGTGAATAAAAAATCTGATGAACAGAATAAACTGGTGAATAGAATAGAATCAGAGGCATAGAATGGAATGGACGGGCAATTTTGGGGGGTTAAGGGTGTTGGGGGTGCGTGAAGAGACTGGACAATAATTGTACACCTATGGATGAGGACAGTGGGGGGGCAAGGACAGAAGTTGGGGTGGGAAATGGGAGGAGGGGAGCTATGGGGGAAAAAAGAGGAACAACTGTAATAATCTGAGCAATAAAGATAAATTTAAAAAAAAAACACAACAAAACTTTATTTGTGAAAACAGGCAGCAGGTAGTTTGCTGAGCTCTGCCTACACTGGTCTAATAAGTTACCCAAATGAGTCCCTCCCTCTCCAAGGAGTCCTAAATACCTGAACTCTACCACAGGGGTGGGCATTTTTTCTCCCTACTGCTTCCAGCCCCCTGCAGGCACAGTCCACCCTTGCCCTCAATGGCTCCTGTGACCATCTGAGGGTAAGGTTGCCTGGGACACCCTGGCAGCCAGGCGGAGCCCCTCTGCCTGGAGACAAATGGTGACAGAGCCAGGAAGCAGCCTGCTTCCAAGCCTCTGCGGGCTTCGCCAAGAAGCCCCATGGTAATCCTTTGTGGGCTGCAAATAAGCACGTTGATCCCCATAATCACCCACCGCTTAGCTTCCTGGCTTTAATTTCCGTGGAGGTTGGAGAAAACGTGGCTAAGAGTTTTGCTTCCAAACAAAAGTGGCAAACATGTACTCTGAAGACAGAGCACATCTTAGAGCAGGGCTGGCACTGCCCCACGTAGTTCAGCCTTTTGGCCCCAGGACACAAGGGGCCTGGCTGAGTGCACAGCCTGAAACCTGCCTGCATGCTCAGAGAAGCAGGAACAAAAGCAGCCCTGCAGGTGCTCCCAGAGCCTTCTTGAGAAGGCACCTTGGCAAAAGGTCGGGGCTTCCCAGTTCCTTCCCCCCCCATCATCCAGCCTGAACTTTCTGACACTCCTGTTTGGGGACAACTGATAGACTCTGTGACGTTGTCCTCTCTCCAGCCCTGGAGCCCTCCTCCAGGGAGATAATGAGAACATATTAGGTTTCATCATTTGAGTCAATATTTGCCAGGCAGATAACTGAGTGTTTCAGCCAATAAAACTGCTGTTGGTCCGCCTCAGTGGCCTGGGGGCCCTGCTGCTTTAGGAAATCTCACTCCGCTGGTGTCTTTGCAGCAGGGAAGCCACTCTGTGGGGACAGCCACATCTGCCTTTCAGCCCTTTTCAGGAAAACAAAAACAAAAATAGTAGTTGTGTATTGAGCACCTGCTTTGAAATCCAAAGGTGTGGGTGTGAGCTCTAGACTCACTAATTCTGAGCCTCTGTCCCTCCTCCATGGTGTGCTTGGGTCCCAGCTCAGCCACCAGCTAGTGGGCTTGGATTAGTCACTCTGCTCTTCTGAGCATAAATCTTCTCATCTTTAAAGTGGTTGACAATCCCCGTCTGGCATACCTTCAACCCTATGGGGATGAAAGTGAGATTGGGGGTGAAACAGCACTTTGAAAATTATAGGACAATGGGACAAAATCATGGCTTAATAGAGTAAGTGTAGACTGAAGGATCAGCCAGAAGTAGGTTTCAATCCCAGCTCTCCCACTATACCTGGGAACCTGAGACCAGGCAAGAGGCCCACCTTTGAGCTGAGATAAGAGCACCTGCCCCATCAGGGAATTTTGATCAATTTCTTTAAGACCAGACACCCCTGGAGGGTAATTGTCCTATTGCTACGTACATGATGACCTAGTGCAGGCCTTAGAGATGGTGGCAAAAGACATCCTGTCCTTTCTGCAATGTCTCAAGAATGGTATCCAGCTGGGAGCCTGGGAATGGACCTTCAGTCATGGTATAGTCATTAAGGGCAAATAAATGACATGAGCTCCTGGAGCAGGGAGTACTGGACAGGAGTCATTACTGTGCTGTCTCTTTCTGTCTTCAATACTCATTTTTCCTGCATCCAACAACACTATCTGAGCATCCACAGTGGGCGCAGGTCCTTGGCTGAGTATTGGGGAACCCGAGAGAAGTAGTCCTGTTCTCTGCTTTCAGGTAGGCAGGTAAACAAGTAGAACAAGTGTTGCTAATACCGTAAGAAAATGTGCTCCACAAGCGGTGGGGGCGGAGCACAGGAGGGAGTGAAAAAGCTGTGGGAGGAGGGAGAGGGTACTGGACTAGTGGCACTTGATCTCGGTGGCCTTGGCATGTCACTCCCACTCCCCAAGCATCTGCTTCCACCTCCAGCAAAAAAGCAGGATTGCTCATTGCAACCCTGCCTCCTGCCCTAGAGAGCTGCAAGCATCCACTGAGACAGAATATAGGTGACATCAGCATGATAGACTTATGTAAGGGGTGGCATTATAAGTGAGATCAGTCACTAGGCAAATTTGAGAAGCAGACCTCTGTCTGGCTATCTGGATACCCATAGCCTTGTGCCAACCTTGACCACTCAGTGTTCCAGCACCACCAGGCGGTTCCAGGTTCTGAACATCTCTACCCATCACAGTGTTCAAACTCCATAAATGTGAAATTTCAGCATTCAAACAGATTCTAAAATTGCTTAAAGGACATTTAGGTCCCAGACTCTAAATGGTTGGGAAAGGTGGGGATGAAGGACTGGTATGAGCTCATTCATCCAATCAGTACTGGGGAGGTGATTAGAATCTGGATTTCCTCTCCCCTACACATGCTGCTCCCAGGGTCCCTTTCTGTCCCAAACCATCGCTTCCTGCCTCCCCACTCTAGCCTGGGATGAATTGACTTGTGTGTAATTGATAAATTATGCAAGAGGGTGCCTGGCAGTTGTCTGCAATGTTGCATAGCTTCGAGGCAGCCCTTGGGACACAGCCTAATTTTATGGAAACCTCACACTCTGTCTGGCCTGTTTTGTGTAAGTCAGATTGATATAACAAGACTCCTGAGAGTTGACTTGGTTTCTAATTTTAATCTCTAGGTGAGCGGAATGAGATATAACGGTAATGAGTGTGTTGTCTGGGGCAGGCTGTGTAACGGCAGTAGAGAAAAACGCCTTTTCATCTGTCTGATGGATCATCTCTTCAGCTGGATTTTCTGGCTTCAGGAATCAGCCTTCTTCCCATTTGGAAGAGGGGCTGTGTATCAAGTCGAGGGAGCAGGTAGTGAAAAAGAAGATTCAACATCGTTTCATCAAATAAACCCAGAACCTTGCAGGAAGGACTTAGGGACAGTGACTGTCTTTCTGCCAACAACACCAGCCTGGACTCAGGACTAGGCCATGACAACGTTTTCTTTTACTGTTTAAACCCAAAGAGCATCTAATTCCCCTCCCTCAATTCTCCTTGGCTAAGCTAAGTGCTAGACCAAAGTATTTATGGGGACTTCCCTGAGTGTGAAGGGTGTGCATTTGTGGTTGGCAGCCTGCCTTCCACAGTGCGGGGAAAGTCAGATCCTGTTATCCTCCCAGAACCAGTAGGTTCAGTTCCAGCCCATAAGGAGACACCTGAGGCAGGTGTGAGGGGAGCCATTTTGTTGATCACCTACTATGTGCTAGAAACTTTAATATTCAAAACAACTATAGGCCAATATCCTTAATGAACATAGATGCTAAAATCCTCAACAAAATTCTAACAAGTCAGATCCAGCATTACATTGGAAAGATCATACACCACGACCAAGTGGAATTTATTCCAGGGATGCAGGATGGTACAATATTTGCAAATCAAAGTCACTAATCAAGAGATGCAAATCAAAACAACAATGAGGTACCATCTCACACCTGTCAGAATGGCTATCATCAACAAATCAACCAATGACAAGTTCTGGTGATGATTCAGAGAAAAAGGAACCTTGCTGCACTGCTGGTAGGAATGCAGACTGGTGCAGCCACTGTGGAAGACAGTATGGATTTTCCTCAAAAAGTTAAAAACGGAACTCCCATTTAACCCAGTAATCCTACTTCTAGGATTATACCCCAATAAACCAGAAACACAAATCAGCAAGGATATACACACCCCTATGGTCATAGCAGCACAATTTACCATAGCTAACATTTGGAAACAGCCTAAGTGCCCATCAGCAGATGAGTGGATTAAAAAATGGTGGTACATCTACATAATAAAATACTACACTGCTATAAAAAAGAAGGAACTTTTACCATTTGCAATACCATGGATGGAACTGGAGAGCATTATGCTAAGTGAAATAAGTCAGTTGTAGGAAGATAAGTATCACATGACCTCATTTATATGTGGGATATAATGATCAACATAAACTGATGAACAAAAATAGATTCAGAGACAAAATAGCACTGAACAGACCATCCAACCTCAGAGACAAAGCAGGGCAGTAGAGATCAACTAAAGGACTTGTATGCATGCATATTAGCATAACCAATGGACAGAGACACTGGGTGGAGGGCTTGTCCTCAGGGGTGGAAGGGCTGGGGGGGTCAGTTAGGGGGAAAAAGGAGACATGTAATACTTTAAACTATATATATATATATATATATATATATATATATATATATATATATATTCACAACAACTATAGGAGACAGGACTCCTGTCCTATTTTATAGGTGAGGGAACAGGCCCAAAGGGATGAAATTATTTGTCCAAGGTCATAGAACTACTCAGTGACAGAGTCTAGGATTCAAACTTAGGTCTCTCAGACATGGAAGGCCATACTCTGTTTTCTGTTTCTCATAAGCTCCCTTGGGAAGAGGTCTTGAGGATGTTCACTGCACAGGCCACTGCACAGGTCCCCAGGGGCCCCTCCAACTCTCATATTAGCCGCAGCCCTTAAGAGGAAGGGCTTCCTTCTTAGTTCAATATGGTGATCATGAATTCATGAAGCAATCCCCCTCTACTCCCAACTCCCCCCCCCCAATATAAACATCCTCCAGCCAGTGGGAATCCAGACACACTGCAAGGCATCGTGTCCTGGGAGTCAGGAGCCTGAACTGGGACCCGGGGCCACCCCTAACTCTACAACATGCCCTCTGAGCACAACTTTGCCCTCTCTGGTCCTATTTCTTCACCTGCCAAATGGGGCAAACTCCATCCCATCTGCTCCCTGAGTTGTCTGAGGGTCATGAGGTAATGGGCATAGTGGTGCTTTAAAAGTTATGTGGTCCAATCACAAGGAGAAAAACAATGATGACTGGCATTTATTAGACACTTACCTGGTCCAGGCTGAACTGGATGTGTCCAAAGTGTGACTCTATCACTGTTGTCCAGGCCACTGCCTCTCTTCACCACTTTTTGAGGCCTTAGTGCTTTGTTCCACACCCCTGCTACCCTGTGTCTACTTGGAGGGGGGACCAGGAGCCCAATAAATAACACCCCTTTCCCTCTTCCAAGTCTGGAACTCATAAGAGAGATCCTGGAAGGCAGATGATGGAGATCAAAATGTCATCCTAGGACTAAGGCCTGGAGGGGTGGCTATAGTGGGTTTCCTAATATTGCCTTCTGAATCAATCCCTAGAGAACTTCCACCTCTATGCCCCCCTTCCCCTGCAGTGACAGCCCTAGCCCAGCTAAGTGGGCCAGATCACAGGATCTACAAATGGTCAAGGTGCCTCTCCCTATAGCAGGCTGAGCTGGAGGCCAAGGGCCAGGACCGGAAGGGCTGGCTGGATATGCACATTTCACTCCCCAACTTCCCAACCCTCTCAGTGGACAAATGCCCCCTCCAAGGAAAAATTGGCCAGGCAATGGTAGTCCTAAGGTGACTGAGCGCCCCAGTTTGCCCAGGACCGTCTCCGTTTTAGCACTAAAAGTCCCACATCCGAGCCAAACTGGAGCAGTTGATCATCCTAGGTGGCCCCCTAACATTTGAAGGAGCCCCCCCCCACAACCCATGAACCATCTCTCACCAGAGGTTTTTCTGCCCAGAGGTTGCCAGCTACTCAGCTTGGAAAGCCCAATCCTCCCAGCATGGCCCATCATGGCTTCTGACAGATCCCTGGGGACTTGAGCAGTGCTGGCCCTGCTCAGGAGGTCCCAGCCTGCATGCCGTCCCAGGAAGCACCAGGAAGTCTAGCCATTGCCTGCTCTGGCCAGGCTGCTCTGCTCTTCATGCCTCATGGGTTCACATCATTCTTTCACAGGAGTCTATTCTTCTGTTATCCTGGTGGCAATAATCCTAATTCCCTCCACCTGGACAGCACCTTTGGCGTGACAAACCTCACTTCCTGCACGCCTCCCAACCGCCCTGGGCAGGACAAGGCAGGGCCAGGGTCACTGCCTTCTCAGATCCAAGAGCAAAGGGAGTCTTGGCCACTTCCTTCCATGTCACAGCCAGTCAGGGCAGCCAGGCCTCAAGCCGCAGCCTTCTTGCCTCAGGAATGTCTATCCTCATGATCCAAGGACAGGAATAGGAAGGGAGAAAGGCGACCTAGAGACTGATGTTCTGGGGGGGCATTAGCCCTGATTTACTATCTGAGAAAAGCTGTGCTGCACAGCGCAGCCTCTCTGAGCCTCACTCACCCCATCTGTGAAATGGAGCAGTGTCCAACCTAAGGAGGCATCCAGGACTTGGCTCCTCATGACAGTGACCCTGAGTCCCTCCTTGCTGCCCTGTCTCAGGCCACCTCAGCTTTCCAAGCCCCTGACTTAGACCCCCACATGTGGGCCCCCCAGCCCAGGTCATGGCTGGGTTGAGAACCAGATTCCAAATGTGTGAGGTCACTGTTGTGTGAATTTTACACCTCACATACTAGAGTAAGACATCCAAATGCTCTAGAATAAACCACCCCCCTTCACGAGGGGGAGATAACCCTGGAGGGTGGGGCCTCTGTTGTCAGTCACCTGGGATTCCTAAGGTAAGACTTAAAGCTGCAGCTGGCATTTAGGAGCTGCCACCTGCAGTCACTGGAATGGAGACTGATTTAGTCATTGTTTCCCCTCTGCAGCCAGCACAGGGCCAGGCTCTGGGAAATGGGAGAGAGGGGGCCATCAGCCAGTCACTCAGGCACCACCCATGAAGCACAGACTGTGTACTCAATAGGGCTCATTGGGGCAGGGGATATAGGACCCAGGGCACATGGTCCCCATCCTCAGGGGGCAGCCCAGGGACAATGGAAGAATCCCCGAGCTAGAGGCTTTCTAGTGAAGCCCCATGTCCACAGCCTCTAAAGGAAGGTTAAAGAGATATCAGTCTTTAGAGGACCTGTGGCTGGCACAGCCTCATAGCCATCTCCAAAGAGGGAAGCAGAGACATTGCTGCCACTTCTCTGTTCTTCAAAAGGAATCCTATACGTCCTACAAATTCCAAGCCATAACTTGATGGCCATTATGGGGATACCATGCCAGGAGCTGCTGAAAAAATACCTCAGATGGCTGGGCCATCCCTTATCCCCTGAGTCAGCAAGGGAGACAGCAACACCAAGCAGTGGATGTCTCAAAGCTAGGAAACACAGCTATGAGAGCCTGGTCTCCAGCCAGAATCCAATGTGAGCACCTATCGCCACACCCACAGACAGGTGCCTTCAGCACCTAACTCGTCTGCCCCTCCCACCTCTTGTTTCACATTCATTTTCATATTTGGCTCTTTAACCCTAGAATCTCATGCCAGAGAGCATCCACCGCTGCCCTCCTGCCTCTGGGTTCCACCTCCTCTGACGTCCCTGTGAGCCTCAGAATCCACACTGTCTTTGCAGATAGTACGTCTTCCACTCTACATGTGACTTCTCCTGGCCTAACTGTGCTATCTGAGTCTGGCCACAGCTCTGTTCCTGAACTTTTCGGCAGGCGGCTCTCCTGCCACCCTCGCCCTCTCGGAATTCAGGCGAGGGAGCAGAGGCCCATCCCCACAGCCTGTCATGCTGAACCAGCAGCCCCAACCCCAGGCCTAAAGCCCCCAGCCCCTGGGGGATTCCGGCCAGGGACAGGCTGAGTGCTCCCCAAGGTGATCTCCTGACTGGCTTCCTGACCTGCACAGGTCAAGTTCAGGCCGCTTCCTGTGTGTGAAGAGTGGAGAGTGTCTGGGCACTGAAGGCCAGCTCTGACAGACCTAGGGGGAAGGAAGCCCATGTGAGTCCAGGGAAAGTCAAAGATCCATTTGAGTGAGGCATCGGCTTGAAGAGCTCCCTGAGTCAGCTTCAATGAGGGAGCATGTCCTCTGAATACCGGCCCATCCAGAGAGAGGGGGCTCCCTCAGGGCTGGACATGGATCACTTGAAGTCTGGGGAAAAGGAGTTGGTGGTTTTCTGAGGATCTGTGAGCATCTGGCTTGGACAGAGTCCAGGAAGATGTCAGGAACCTTCCAGCGCATGTGCACATGGGGACAGGGCCCACCTCTGCATTAATGATGTGATAATCCAAGAGAGATGCAAAGAAGGCCTTCTCATAAACCAACCCTGAGCACTGATGACTTCCAAAGGTCTTTTCACACGTGACCAAGGAGTCCTTTAGGCTTCAGCCACCTCCTCCCTGCCCCTCACTGCATGCAGGGGCCAGGAATCACTGCCTACAGCAGGTGGCACAGCTCCTGAGCCCCCAGAAAAATACAAGGGTTGTGGAGGTGACTTCTAAAAGACTTCCAGCTCAGGGGGCAGTATCTGACCTTGAAGTTGCACAGCCTTGAAAATAATACCTCACTCACCTCACCCTAATTCCAGCCCGTGGATCGTGTCTTGGTTATTTTGATATTTTGTTCATCATAGATTTTTACTTTAATTTTTTAAAAATTAATAGACTTCACTTTTTGTAGTCATTTTAGATCTCAATAAAAATTGAGTGGAAAATACAAAGCGTTTACCATATTCTGCCTTCTCCTTATGCACAGCTTCCCCTATATTTTACATTAATCTTACACTAAAGTACTATATATGTTTCAATTGATGACCCACTATTAATACATTAGTGTTAACTAAAGTCCACAGTTTACATTAGAATTCACTCTTGGTGTTGTGCATTCTATGGGTTTTGTCAAATGGATAGTAATTTGTTCACCACTGTAGTATCAGATGGCAGTTTCACTGCCCTAGAAATCCTCTGTGCTCCACCTATTCATCCCTCTTCCCCTCCCCCAACTCCACCCCTAGCAACCACTGATCTTTACTGTCTCCGTAGTTTTGCTTTTTCCAGAATGTTACATAGTTAGAATCATACAGAGCATGACCTTTCAGATTGGTTTCTTTCGCTTTAGTAATGTGCATTTAACGTTCCTTTGTTTGAAATCCCTGCCTTTATTTGAAATTTTGATATTTTGTTCATCATGGATTTTCTTTTACATTAATTTGGATTTTAAAAATATATCATTAGCTATATTTGTCTTGATTACTAAATTCCTTGGCACCCTTTAGATGTTGTGCCTGAGGTGAGTGTACCACTCTTTTCACCCATCTCAGCCCCGATCTCACCTGTTTGGCTCCAGAATCAGAAGCTGGGAAGCTAGGTGAGAGTCCTGAAGATGTGGTCCCAGCACAGGCAGGCACTGTGGACCTGCTGTCCATGTAGGGAATGCTGGGAGATGCTGATCAGGGCCCTTCTTCCCCATCACCTCCCCATGCTGTCTCCCTGACCCCTCTGTTCCAGTCCCTCCTTGGTATCCAGGCTAGGCCACAGCTTCCAAACAGCTGTTCTCATCAACTCTCTCAGCTCCCGAGTTGACCTGCATCTGATCTGAACTCCATGGCATCCTATGTGCAGTAGACTGCATTTCATCCAGGTGCATTTTGCCAGGCCTCTCCATGGGAAGGGGCGGGAGGGGAAGCTCTACTCCCTCTACTCCCCACACAGGCTTCTGCCCATGCTGAATTTCTACCACAGCTGCCTCTTCAAGAAATGGCCAGGCCTTGTAGGGAGTTCAATCTTTTTCAAACTAAGAGCTTGTTCCTCAAATAAAACAGTCTCAGAGAACTCATGTATGAAACAAATCTAAGCAGATCTGCTTTGCCTGGAGGAGGTAGAGAGCCTCTTCATCCCTGAGGTACTACCCCAGAAACACAACGAAGCCTAGAAATCCTGGGTCTGATAGAAAGAGCTGGGTTGTGGTGTAGGGATACCTGGGCTCCAGCCCAACACCCACTGCCCACATCTGTGGCACTCTCAGGCATAACACGGGTGCCCCTCCATCAATTCTACTTACGTGCATCTCCTTCCCATCAGACTCAGAACTTTTTCTGATTGGCCTTCCCTCACTTTTCCATTTATTCAACTAGCATATTGACCACCTACTAATTCCACAACTATTTATTGAGCACATGCTATGTGCCTGGGAATCTGCCGGGCACTGAGGATGAAGCAATAAATGAAAGGGACAAATCCTTGCCCTCGTGTGAGGAGAAAGCAATAAGAAAACCAACAAATAAATGACCTAAAATCGTTAGAAGATAATGAGTGCTCTGGGGGAAATACAGTGGGGAATGGACTCAAACAAGGTCAGGGACGTCCTCCTGGGAAGATGACATTGGAACCGGGAGTTGAAGGAGCTGTGAGCATAGCTAGAGAAGAGAGGTCAGGTCAGGAGGAGAGCAAGGGTCAAAAAGCATGTCTGGGTCATTCGTGGAACAGCCAGGAGGAGGTGAGGGTGGCTGGGGCCATATTAGCCAGGAGAAAGCAAGAGGAAACGAGAGCTTGGTTACATGGCCACATGTGTAGGACCTGGTAGTCGTGGTAAGCTCCCTAGATTTTTCTGAGTAATGATTAAAAGGTTTTAAGAGAAGTAACAAGGTATGACTCAGGGTTTTAAAAGAATGACTGTTCTGGAAGCTTCCCATTCTTTTCCCCAGGCAGATCCAGATTTGTAGGGCCCAACACCTGACTACTGGGAGGCCTTCTGTGAGGAAAAGAACACAGCGTTACAAATACAAGGCCTGGAAAGGGCCCTGAAGTAAAAGGCCTCCAGGCTCAAGCTTCCTTAGTGCCATACTAAATTTGCTTTTGACTGGGTCAGGGGCTCTCCTGTGAGCTCTGACTTCCAGTTGACTTCAGCCAATGGTGGCAGCAGCAAGAGGTCAGAGCGCAGGAGGAGAGAAAAGCCATGGTGTTCACCCACTTGGTAGAGCTATGCCCCTCTCCCAAGGGCACAGCTCCTGTCCAGACCCCTCCTAAAGTCCAGCTTTGGTTGAGTCCCAGTTGCCCCACAACAAGCTTGACTATCCCTTGTTGGCATCTGTGCAAATGGTGCTTCATCAACTCTGCTCAGTCACTCTCCTGAGTGTGCCAGGACCCAATGGTACACTCACTCCAACTTCTTGTTCACATGCGGAGATAGGGAGGGTTGGGAGGCTGCTGAGATGAATGTCTTGTCTCCAGGTGATGGCAATAGAGAAAGAGAAGGCTCTAGGATGACTCCAAGACTTTTGATCAGGGTGCCTTTACTGCACCTTGTGTCCACCCTCTCCACACACAGCCTGGTATGTCATGGAAACCCAATACCGTATTTTCCAGTGTATAAGACGTCTGGGCATATAAGACAACCCCCAACTTTTGAAAATATTTTCCTGGGTTAAAAAGTCCAGATGGAGACTGTATGCAGCACAAAAAGGAGCCGACTGGAGACACTTGCGGTCTCCATCTGGCTCCACTGAAATGAATGGAGTGCGGCCGTTTTTGAGCTCCCCCCACCATGGTGAACGCAGATTTTCCAGTCCAGCTCGGAAGTTTCAGCACTCGCCCTATAAGATGACACCCGGCATATAAGACGACCCCCGACTTTTGAGAAGATTTTCCTGGGTTAAAAAAGTCATCTTATACACCAGAAAATACGGTACATTTGTTCACCTGAACCCCACTCTTCCTGACCATCTGACTGGACCTTTCTAAGTCTCAGGCTCTTCATGGGTAAAAGAAGAGATTAAAAAAATACCTCCCTGAAAATATTTAAAATATCCTAGAAGCAGCCAACCTGCAGTAAGTGCTCAGGGGATGTTTCTCTGTAAAGTCCAACCTGTCAGTCTCCACTTTCTCTGGAACCTTCTCATCAACCCAGCCACGCAGAAAGAGGGGTTGCTTTCAAACCTTCTGTTGTATCCACAATAAAGATCAAGCCACTTCTAACTTGAAGCTTTCAAACATTGCCTGTGGCATTGGTGCTTGGTCTCTTCAGCTCAGGTTTAGACGTGTGCAGGCCAGGGACCTTGCCATCTCCGATGTCCCCACGGAGCCTGCGTACAATGACATCAGCCACAGCAGCAGCATTTCCTGAGCACAGCCCACATGCCAGAAACTGTCAGCAGCACATTAAGCACATTAGCTTGTTTAATCCTGACAGCAAAACCACAGAGTGGCCCCTGCTATCACCTTCACATTACCGACCAGGAAACTGAGGCGCATGGTGGTGAAAGAGCCCACTCAGGGTCACAGCTTTCCCGCAGTGGGTCAGAGTCAACCCCGGATTCATCTGACTCCACAGCCAGCCCTCTTAATTGCTGCACTATGCTGCCTTTTATCCATATAAGCACTCAAGAAATATTTACCTATTGATTAATTGGTAGCCTCTCCACATTAATGCTTCCAAGACTGCTTCTTTGTGTGGCAGTCTGTGATCCCCAACTGCCAATTCTCCTGAACAACATATCGATCATTCCCTCTAATAATTTTGCATCTGGTGATGGTGACTTACAAACTGCCAATTGCCCAGAAGGAGGATGAAAATTGAAAATTGGGGCTGTTCAAATGTTTTTAAGGAGTGGGAGTTGTTCAGTGCCCCATTGTGGCAGATGTATCTTTTCCTGCTGCTGGGCATGTGGGGAAAGGGCCATCCTGCCTGATTACAGGGAATGATCCAGGCCCTGGGACCCTGAGTCTGGCTGCTGGGCTCTTTCCCTCCCTCCTCAGCCCCAGAACCAGCGGGCTAACAGGCATTGATGGCATCTCAGGATAGATGCCTATTGAGTGGGTCTCATGTTGTGACAGTAGGCAATTACATTTTGTTTCATGTAAGAATCAACAATAAACTTAGGCAAAAAGGAACACAGAATTTATGATGACAAATGCACTTGAAGGAATTTGGTTGACGAGTTTTTAACTAGAAGACAGAGAAGGGACTATTTTGAAGGAAGAAATAAGCACATAGGCATAGAATCTCTAAATTTGAACTACTCACTTCCTTCCATCTCTCACAGGCAGGCAATTTCTGTTTATCTGAAGCTCTGGCAAAAGTTCACCTTTTTCAGGAAGCCCTCCTGATTTCTGAGCCAGAAAGCATGACTTGGTCCGCTGAGCCCTCTCTCCATACTTCTCTGAAGACACATACCATTTCCACCTTAACTTCGAGCTCTGTTGAGCTCATCCTATTTGTTCTACTGGATTGTAACACCTTTCAGAGATGAGGCATCTGAATTGCCTATGTGCAGTAGGCATATGCCTATGTGGTATTTTGCACACAGTACTCACTGTTCAATAAATAAAATATGTGTGCTTGTGTGCATGCAGGTGCACACAGTGGATGAGCATTGGTGCTCAGTGTCCTAAGGGTAAAGCAGCAGTAAATAGCTAATCTCAAAGAAGGAATATATCTGTCACTGTGATTCCAGGGGCAGAAGAGGAAGCACACAAGCCCTCAGAGGCCTCTCTCTCTGTTTAGTTCTGCATGGTTGGTTCAGAAACCTCACCTTAAAGGTAAGTCTCTTATCTCATCTGAGCCCCAGCCTCCCCCATCTCTTCTCTCAGATGCCAACTGTAAACAATGTCAAATTTTGCATGTAAAGTGCTTTGTTTGTACCTAGATGTTTGGTTCAGCTATAAATAGAATACCATTTTATTCTAGAAATTGAAATTAGAGAACCAAAAGCAGTCTATTATATTAGTAATAAAAGCACAAAAGCAAGTTGTGGGAAAGAGCCACTAAGAGTATGAGTGTGAGTCACAGTCTGGTTTCAAATTCCAGCTTTGCTCTTTCTAAGGTGGACCAGTATGAATGTCAGCAAGCCACTGGGTTGCTTCCTGTATGAAATGAGAATAATAGAACCTGGCTCTGGGGATGGTTAGGGACGTATGAGACACTGTCAGAAAGCTCAGAGCACAGTGCTGGCCTCATGCTAAGTGCTCAGTAACGAAATTGGATAACACTGGCGGGAAGCAGAAGGCTCCTCCAATGGCTCCTCCGGGTCTCATTTTGGGCCACCCCCTTCTCTGGTCCTCAGTTGTTCTACTAAAAAAACAACTGAACATGATGTCTCCTTGTCCCTTCTACTCCTAAATGTCTATGAGTCAGGCCTGGGAACGCAAAGCACAGGGAACAAGAACATTGTTCAGAGGCAGGTGGCCCAAGGGCGTATCCCGGGGCCATCCCTCTGGCACTGTGGCCTTGAGCAAATTACTTAAGCTTTCTTGGCTTTGGCTTCCTCAGCTACAAAAGAAAATTTTATCTATAATAACCTTTATGGATCCAGGGACCCATGTGATCCAGTCATATTTAACAGCCAAAAATTATTAGAAGGAATTCCATTTGTACGAGAAACTTTCAAATAATATACAATAATTGTTTTTCCAACTACACTCCCCCCCCCTTTTTTTTTCACTCCTCTATCCTCTTGTCATCTCCCCAGTAGCTCTAGAATTTCTCACACAGCACAACCATGAAATTTTCTCACCAATCTCAGCTACACAGGGTTTTTTCCTCCTCTTTACCCCCACCTCCCTTCCAGAAAGAATCCATTCATTTGAAGAGAGATTTGGAGGCAGAAAACCCAGAGAAAAGGGACAGAATTCTCTCCATGAGGAGCAGATGGGGTGGGGGGTGGGGGTGCTGAAGGCCGTTAATCTTCCCACGTGAACAAGTAAATAAGTTGCGTTCTGTCTCTCCTAAGTGGTTGTGAGACAATGAAATTAGATCATTTGCACTAAGCAGTCAGCCCAGTGTCTGACATGTAGGAAGTGCTTGAGATATGAAAGCCATTGTTATTGCTGGTTTATGAACCTGCTTTTTCATGCAGACCTATCCCACTGCTGCCACCACACAGCCACCCTTGCCCTCATGACCTCCTCCAGCTGACCCCTGTCGATGAATTCCCCTTTACAGTCATAGCCCATGCCTGTGCCTGGAAGTCTGTCACTTCCTCCTCAATGACAGCCTGCCTCTTCACAGCACTTCCTATCGCCTAGAAAAGGAAGTATTCCTGGCCCAGGCACACACACCCTTGAGTGTCTGAACATGACCCTCTAGTAACTTCCAGTTGCCTCTCCCTTCCCACCATTGTTGCCACATGTCATCTGATCTCAGAGTGCAGCCTCTAACAGCACAAGGGCTAAGTCTGTTTAACGAGGTCCATGGAGCATCTGGTTCTACACAGGGAATGCTGGAGAGAGAAGTACCTGAGTGCTGGGCCCCAGTGAGGCTCAGAGAAGAATGCAAGAGGAGCTACCGAGCTTGGAGTACTGGCGAAGGCAAAGCCCATGGGAAGGCATGCGCTGGCAGTAGACACCGAAAGGCATGATTTACTGAGCACTGAGAGCCACGTTGGAGCTCATTTAAGGCAAAAGAGTGAAGTATAACTTTGTGCCTCTATTTTGTCCATTTTCTCGCCCAGCTCATGACTGGGGCTTCCCTGTTGCTCCCTTTTACCTCCTACCAAACCTTAATCTTAGCCCTGGCTGGTTTTGCTCAGTGCATAGCGCCTCAGCCTGCAGACTGAAAGGTTCTGGTTTCTATTCTGGTCAAAGGCACATGCCCGGGTTGCGTGCTTAATCCTCAATAGGGAGCTTGCAGGAGGCAGCCAATCATTGATGTTTCTTTCTCTCCCTCTCCCTTCCTCTCTTAAACCAATAAAAATATATTTTTTTTAAAAATCTTAATCTTAAGAACCTTAATTTTGCCATGTGTGGAATAAATGACAACGAAGAGAGCAAGGTGTGACATTCTCTATGCCCCTTTCCAGGGACATAGCTATTCTACCCAGGATCAAAGCCTTAAGAAATCATTAATGTGCTAATGGTGCTATCATCACTCAGACAAGAGAGGTGGCAGGTTGGGAGATGGCGGGAGGTGGAGGGAGAAGGAAGCTGGGGAGCGTGGAAGGCCTTCTAAGACCCAGAAATCCCTCCAAGTAGGGAAGGCACCCACTTGGAAAGTGCAGACTAGCAGAAGTGGGGCTTCTATGGATTGGATAGTTGGATGAGTGGAGGGATATATGTGTGGATAAATAAATGCATGGTGGGTGGATAGATGAATGGATGGATAAGCAGATGTGTGTATGTATACAGGACGTAGTATGTATGGATAGAAGGGCAAATATGTGTAATGTATGGACAAAGGGAAGGACCCATGAAGAGACATACATAATGATGTGTTGGATGATGGATGGAAGCCTTCAAAGATGCCCTCTAATTCTGAGAACCTACAATTACATGATAATTTGGGCAAGGAATACCTAATCTCTAAGACTTCACACACGGGTAAAATATGATGGATTGACATAAAGTTACCAGCTTTTAACATTGTAAAGTTAAGAGCATCAGGATAACAACCTCCATTCATTGAAACAGATGAAACAGACCAGAATAGAATGAACACAGTCCCTCTAAGAAGGGGAAGCATCCACAGTGAGAGCAGAGAGTCCCACCCAACTCTGAGCTGCTCAGCACCCACAATGAAGCACCATTTTGAGGAAAAACAAGGAGCTTGACCAAAAAAAAAGTCTACGATTCCTGCTATTGGGCGATTCATGGAAGAAATGCAGGGAATTTGTTCAGGAGAAGATGTTATCACTGATAACATCTGTGTGTGTGTGTGTGTGTGTGTGTGTGTGTGTGTGATTCATTTTACATAATATTGTTATATTGCCCTCATTTTTCTTACTTAATAGATGCAAGTTTGAGAATTAGTGATTTATACATTCATTATACATGTTATTTTCAACTGCATTTCCTGAGCCACAAACTCTAATGACTCTAAGAAGGTACGAATTTATACCAGGCAACAAAAATTCCATTGCTTTTGAGACAAGGCAGGTAAGGAAGTGAAGCGGGTGGAGCCTGGGGACTGGATGGTGAAAACCTGAAGTAGCCACACTCACCAGTGATGCAGTGCATTCTTAGCTCTGATTGACTGTCACCATGCAGGAAGGAAAAGCCAATGCTGTTGGCCAGACTTTCCGATTTACTGAGAAAAACTGGGCACATGAACTTTTTAAGTATGTTTTTATTGATTAGAGAGAGAGGCAAAAGGAAAGGGAGAGAGAGAGATGTTGATGTGAGAGAGCTACATCAATCGGCTGCCTCCTGTACACACCTTAGGATTGAACCCACAACCCGGACATGTTTCCTGACCAGGAATCGAACCAGCATCCTTTTGGTGCATGAGATAACACCCAAGCAACTGATCCACACAAGCCAAGCCTGGGCATACAAATTTTATGATGAATCTCTTGATTTAAAAATATTTGCAATTAAGTTTTAAAAATTGATCTGTGTTAGGGTCAACATCCTTGAGCCAATTAAAAGCACACTCAACTGTGGATCTGACTTGGCCCCAGGGCCATGGATTTGCAACTTCTGCTTTAGATAGTGTATTTGGAGTAGGAAGTAATTTAAAAAAAAAAAAAAAAAAAGCACTAGAAAGAACAACCAAAAAGCTTCTCTGATTAATACTTGGGGGTGGGGCGTACACACACACACAAAGCCACCGGATTCCTCCTCCTGATGGATAATTTCTCCAGTCTATTTCCAGAAGAGCTGTAATTCGGGCTTCAAACAACCTATGATTTACATCCCGGACGGTGTAAAAGATATTGTGCTGAGCCTTCTGAGTGTGCTCTGTGTGTTTGTATAAATCTCCCCACTCAAAATATCTCCCACAGTTGACTGACAGCCCGTGTAATTTAGCAGAAGGCTAAAAATTAAAATCTTTGAGCTTGCTGAGGGAGCGAAAGAATACAGTAACGCTGTGTCACCGCCCCCTCACCCAGGCCCGGGCTCAGCAGATGCCAGGGCTGTTCATTTTGGAGACGGAACAAAATATTTGTATTTAGTTTTATTAAGTCATTATTCCACCATTTGTTCCAATGTGCTTTATTAAGATCAGATCTCATCTCTGTTTTGAAAGTATTACCTGCTTTACATAAGCCGGTCCCAGCCCTAATTACGGCTTCCTTCCATGTCTTTTCATTCTGAGGGAGGTTTCTCCCCCTTCTGTTTTTGTCGCCTGCCTTTATGGCCCATATGTCTGCCTTGAGATAGTAGAATCTTCAACCTATAAATAGATGGTTCAGAGCAGCCCTGCTGCCAGTTATCTGTCCACACATCAACATTTCCATAATTGCAACAGTGAATGTGTAATCTCTTTAATCACACGTTCCAGTCGGAAAACTGGATTGAGTTTCATAAATTGTATAATTTGAGGCTTTCTTGAGCTAACCGCTGGACGAATCAGCTACTTCGAGTTGTCCGGGGCTTGGCTATGCCCCTCAGCCCGGCTGGGGCAGCCTAACGATACAGACCTGAGGCAGGCCCTTGGCTGTGGTTACAGAGCCACCTTCACTCTGAGATGAGGAATATGAGAAGCACAACTTTCTGAACCCTGTTACGAGCCAGGCACTTTGCACATGCTCTATTTATTTTTCATTCTATTTAACCTTATTAGGGGAAGATATCATAAGTACTCCCATTTTACAGGTGACAATATGAAGTCTCCGAGAGGTTGAGTTTCCAAGGGCCACACAGCAAGTAGCTGAGACTCAAATGCAAGTGTGAGATCCATTTCACTCCCAGTTAAGCAGCTTTCGTCTATAACATGACACAGTTGAAGGCATCAGTGTATTTCTTTTTTTTTCCTCCAAAATGCTTTCATTTCTGTCATTTTAGCTGATCCCCAGCACCAACAGAAGAGGTCTTTATTGACAACAAAACGGAGACTGAGAGGTTAAGTACACCGTCCTAGCTCACACAGCCTCTGAAGGCAGAACTGGGATTTGAATCTAGAATGACTCCCGAACTTGTGTGTGCTCTTCTGGAATTCTCCACAGCCCAGGTGCTGCTGGGGGGGGGGGGGGTCACTCCCTCTTCTTTCAGAGCTTTGTTCTCTTTGCCAGCATCTCAGAAGGATGCTGTCTTTGGACTGGGGTCAGGGCGCTGATCCCTGGGGGAAGGAGGAGAGAGAAGAGGGCAGACCTTCTGCCCGTTTCCCCAGATCTCCCATGGGGACAGCTCTCTCCCACGCCTGGTGGGAGCTCAAGGAAATTGCTTCTGAAGACCGCAGAGGAGCTGCTGGAAAAAAGGCTCCTTTTGTTTTGCATTACAAGCTTTCCCTGGGCAATGTTATTCATGCTCAAGGTCTCTGGAGTGGGGAGGAAGCTGATGACACCCTGATAAATGGACTGGTCCCCACAGACCAATGCCAGCTCTGGTGGTGCCCAGTAATTGCATAGCCTTGCAAAGTTTCAGATGTTTATTAGCTGCTTTAAATTGAGTGCTAATCATGTGATGGCCTGTTACCAGGATATTCCCTCAGGTCTTCCTCTCCCCTTTCCTCCCTCGCTCTCTCTTTCTCTCTCTTTCTCTCAGAAGGAGTCATCAAATCCAATTCCTTTGATTTTTCCCGATAAGGAAACTAACACTAAGAAAAGGGAAGAGTCTTGCCCAAGGTCATAAGTACATCCTGAGTTCTTTCTGTGGTGGTGTTGAGCTGCGTGCATGTGCACACACACCCCCTCCCACACTCGCATCTCTGCCGTCATTAACTGGGTCACCAAGCTCCTTTCCTGTCAAAATTTTAGGCAAGAAATCAGGGACCAGTGTTCCCCTCCTCAGCACTGTCCCTATAGTGTCCCCATCCCAAGAAGTCAGAAAACTCAGTTCTCACATGACCCTGCCACGGCCCTTGACTCACGGGGAACCCATGGTGAGTCACCCTTATCTCTGCTGTCACAGCTGGGTGGGCCTGGCGGGTGCTGGTGAGGCCATGGCACCCCTTCACGTCTCCCTCACAAGGCTTTTAGCACCGAAGCAGACCCAGAAGGGACTTGGCTAGGTGGGCGACCTCTCAGCAGGACACTGTCCACGGCATGGCAAGCAGTGAACCAGCTCAGGGCTACTCAGTGTGCTCCACAGACCGACAAGAGCATCAGCTTCACTGGGTTTAACATGCAGATCCCTGGGCCCCAGTACAGCCCTGCGGTGCCATAGCCTGGGTGTTTTATTTTTTTAAAATATATTTTATTGATTTTTTACACAGAGGAAGGGAGAGGGATAGAAAGTTAGAAACATCAATGAGAGAGAAACATCGATCAGCTGCCTCCTGCACACCTCCCACTGGGGATGTGCCCGCAACCAAGGTACATGCCCTCGACCGGAATCGAACCTGGGACCCTTCAGTCCTCAGGCCGACGCTCTATCCATTGAGCCAAACTGGTTAGGGCCTTTCTGTGTTTTAACCAGCCCTTGGGTGTTGCGGTGCTCACCTGAATCTGAGAATTAAGGGTCCAGATCCAGCCCAGCCCTGAGCTCTTTCCCAGGTGGAGGCTCACCCACCTGATGGGTCAGACCCAACTCAAACATTTGTGCGCAGTCACAGCTGTCCTCCTTCCTCAGGCAGAGCTGGTGCCCCCATCCCAGGTCTTCTGTGGCTCTGGGAAGAATAATGCTCCTTACACACTACCGGCAGGTTCCCTAGCTGCTGGGGATGCCTGGGCCCAAGAGGCACATAATGCACATGTGTGCTCAGGTCCAATCACACTGCCCCGGGATCCCCAAGGACCAGCTCCATGGCAAACACAGTGATTGTTCTAAACCCAAAAGGAAACGTCATCATTTACAACCAGCAGGGCTCCCTTCACACTTTCCCTGGGGCTCCTAGGGCTGGCCCCAAGAATGCCTCTGCTCCCCTGGTTTTCTCCAGTGCCAACTGCACCTGCTCTGGCCAAGACCATCCTGTTGAGACACATCAGGCTTGGGCCTAACACATTAGTCATTCCCTGGGACAGCTCAGCTCAGCCCGGGAAGAGCCCTCCTGACCCGGAGCAGGGGAGCGTGTCCAGGACTCACAACCTGGCTCTCTGGGAGAGGAAGAGCCCCCCTCCTGTGAGAAATGGCCAAGCAGTTTGGGAGAGTTGGGCCCCTGAAGTCCCCTGGGAGGCCTTCCTATAGCAGCTGGTTTTCTCCAGGCCCCACAAGGTGCCCCTCCTCCAGGAAGCCGGGGAGGTGAGTTATCTCACATGTCCCCTTCCCGCACCCCAGAAAGCTCATATTCTTGGAGCCTCAGGATGTCAGTGTCATCCTTGGTTACTCGGGGATTGACAGTTACCTGCCTGAGAACAGCTGGCCTCAGACACCTTGGCCAGTTTCACATCCAGAAACCAAGTCATGAATCTGAAATCCCTTTCCAACCGTTAGCAATCCCCCTCCTCACTCAGTGGCTCCCTACGGCCTCAGGATCTTTGCACCTGCTCTTCCCTCTCCACTGGTCCTTTCCCCTATGAAACATTCCAAACCCCAACCTCACGGACTAGTAGCCAATGTGGCTGGGAGTGGGATGGGGAAAGAGCACAGCTGTCCAATGAAATGGTGGGGGAAATTAAAGGTAATAAAAACCAACATTCTATCATTAACATGCTGTGTGACTTTGAGTGGGTCTCTTTCCCAATCTGGGTCTTGCAAATAAAAGGCTTGGAATCTATATTGCTGCCGCACCCTCCTCCAATCATGGAAAATAACTTAGTGGTTTGTATGTTTGTGTGCATGCACACATGTGCTTCCTCCAAGGACAACTGGGCCCATTTAACCGGATTCTGCTTCGTGTTCTTTTCTTTGAGCCCCAGAGGTGTGACCTGATCAATGAGCAGCTTCATGTCTTCCCTGGGCGCGCACTGGTGCGGTCTTCCGCTGTGACCCAGCTTCCTCCCCTGAGGGGCCAGTGCCTAACAACAATGAGCCGAGTGTCCCTTTGTCTCAAGGATCACCCCCTCCCTGTGTGCTCTGAGGGGCTGTCCTCGCCAGAGGTTTAGAGAACACCCTGCGTCACCAGGGCACACTCCCGAGGCTTAGATGGCAGATAACCGATCTGTTGGTTCCTCTGCAAGTCCAGCCAGAGCAGCGTCCTGTTACTGTGCCTCTGAGCTGGACACAGCACCCTGGAATGTGAACCACGTGAGCGGTGAGGTTTCCTGTTGACACTTGTCCCAGAGAGATGGTCCCCGGCTCAGGCTCTCAGGTTGCACAACACCTGGAGCAGGTTGGCTCCCGGCAGGAGCTCCTGGTGCCGGAGGGGACAGAGGCCTTTGTGCCTGCAGGGTCCAGCCTGCTCTGCCCTCTGCCCACTGCCCGAGGTGGAGGGTAGGATTCCTGACAGTTTGGTGGGTGGTTGGAACATGACCTGGTCCCTCTCCAGGCTCCTCCCCTGGCCCTCTTGAGTGTGGGGTGTGTG
>PVJC01005856.1:0-34816 GCA_004026665.1 Murina feae | reverse complement strand
ACCTTCCCTGCCCTGGAACCCACACCTGTCTTTTTCCAGAGTCCAGGGCCCTGACCTCTGATCTAACGCCCTGTCGTCAAGGCTGGGTGCCAGCCTGCACTCCCCCGTGGGCTGACACTATGCCAGCATGCTTGAATGCACTAATGTGAGGGCAGCCGCGTCCGGGGAGAGCCCAGCTAACTTCAAGGCATCCTGAGGCTGTTGGCCCTGGCCGGGAACTGCTCCACCTTCCAGCCCTCGGTGGTGGCTGTGTTCATGTAGTGGGGGTGACTCAGCAGCCCTTGTTCCCACATATCTGGGAGGTTGGGCCATTCTCCCCTGGGTGTCGGTTTGGCTCTGTCAGCCATCTGGGGGTGCCCTGGCAGCCAGCCTCCCATCAGCGAGTCGCTGGGCCTTGGACCAGCCTTCCCAGCCCAGTCACAGGGCTTGGCCTCCTTCTCAGCCCACTGCCTCTCCCTTGAGATCAGAGGGCCACTTCTAAATTCCTCTGGCCACCTCAGCCCTCCCCTGGCCAGACTGTGGTGATTTCCTTGGCATCACTCCCAGAGCCCCTGTGCTGCCCCCTTAAGGAGCTCATCTCCCAGAGCAAACAGCTTGCCTGCCAGGCCCCAGGGGCCCCGGCTTATTTAGAACAAGTTCTGTGGTGTGCGTGAAGGGAAGGGGCATGAAACCAGGGAGGGAATTGGATCTTGGCTGGACTTTCAAACGGGATGTGTGGGAAGGAAGATGCGTTGGGCCATGCAGGTAGGGTGCAAGACCATCTGCTGGAGTCCAAGAGAAACACCACTCCAGAGGCCTCGGGCTCTAGCCCAGGAGGTGGTGTGTGGGAAGGCGCAAGCACTGTGAGCGTGTGCGGGGCCATCCGCTCTCGGATCCTGAGTCCACACCTGTAAAGAGAGCATTACCATGCCTGCTGGCCAGCACGTAGCACACAACACACACAAGCCTTCTTACAAAGGGTCTGGCTGCAGGAGGCCTGCTCCAAAGTGCTCCGGACATGGGTGTGAATCCAGCAATATTGGTGCGATCTTTGATTGCTCTCACTTCACGTTCATCGTCCTGGGATCCTGTGGGAAAGGACCTCTCAGGTACTTTGAAATGACACCCTGCACTGCACTTGCTGGCTGCTGCTCTCCCTCCTGAGCAGCTCCCCGGGGAGCAGAGCAGACGTACCCCACTCCCCTCACACACACACTCACACACACACACACACACACACACACACACACACACACACGCTTGACCCAGCAGGAGTTGAAGATTGGAAACAGAATGTACCTTGCTGACAATCATTCCACGGCTTAGGATGAGTGAAGAAACCAGCTTCGTTGAGCAGTAAGTATGTGCCAGCCATGGGGTGGCTCTTGAGGACACTGAGGTGCATAGCCCATTATTCTGCCAAATAAGGCCCATGGGGAAGACGTGGGGAGACATGGGGGGAGTGCCAATGACCTTCATCCCAGACAGATGGACAGTAAGCTGTGTGTGAGGTGTGGACACCTCACCGACAGGACCTGTTTCAGTGAGGAATCAGTGCTCTTCAGGAGGATCCTAGGGGCTTCATGCAGGATGGACCGGGGCTCTGAAGAATGAGCAGGAGTTTGCAGGGTAGTCAGGCAGAGAGAGGCCCCCGCCTGGGCTGACCAGCAGGCTAGGAGCTCTTCTGGAGCATCCCACATATGACATCAAAGGTGTTGGGAAACCCCGTGAGGCACTGAGACACATACACTGAGGGACATGTGCTTATCCTGTGACCCAGGCCTCTGTCTTCTAGGAATTGGTTGGGCAAGACAAGACTCACCCCTGGCATATTTAGAGAGCAATATTTGCCAGCGGGGCTCCAACAGTAGGTGTGGCCCATGAGGTCTGGTTTCACTTCACTCCCCAGGTAATTCTGCAGACCCCCTCCACAAGCAGACATACATACACAATTTGCACATCGTTTCCAGGGGCTTAAGGACATTTCCCAACGCCCATCTCCATTGCTGAACCCCAATATGGCCCGCTCCTGCATTCTGCAGATAAGGAAACTGAGGCAGAGGTCGAATGTAACTTGCCAGAGGTCCACATGAGTCACAGCAGAACCAGACCTAGACTCCTGGCTGCCTCAGGGTTCTCCCATAGGCACCCTGCTGTCGCTACCCTGCCCAGCTGCCATTCTCAGGGTCCTGTCTCGAGATGGAGGGAATGAGTGATAGCCTATTCCCAACCTGTGACTCCTCTTAGCAAAGAGGAGTCCACCATACATAGTCCTGCTGGTTCTCTGCTTCCTGGTGGCCCATCTCTGTGGCAGGTCCCCCCCCGCCCGGCCCCGTGCACCCACTCAACCAACCCATGCAGGCGCATCCTCGTCCCCAGCTGCCCCTGCTCACCCTCCACAGTCACCTGCTGCCTGGATTTAACTCTCACTCAAAGCCAGTCCTTTCTCTCACAGCCAAGAGTCCAGCCCTCCTCACCTCCCACTGGGGCTGTGATCACAGCCAGAAAAATATTTCTAAAGCATACAAACATGTCCCTTTTCTGCTGAAAACCTTGCACAGATCCCCTGTGGCCTAAAAATTAAGTTCAACCTCTTAGTCTACAAAGCCCCACATGGCTGACACCATCTCCAGCGTTAGGATCCCCTCCTGCCTCCTGCCCACTCCCTTCTTGGCACCAGCTGGGTAAAGGCTCCATACTCCAACAGCTTCTAGAACATTTGTTCCCACTGGTCTTTCTATCCCGAGGAATTAGATGTGCTTCGGCCAGCCGAGTGCCCTTTGGCCTCAAGGTTTGCTTGCATGCTTGCTTTTTAAATTCCGTTCCCTCTTGACAGAAATTTTCCCAAAGGGCCTGGTCCCGTTTTCCCACTTCTGAACTTCTGAAAACCCCTTACACACAAGAGAATCACTTGTAAACATCCTTCCATAGTGGTTTCCTTATATAGGCTGACACAGCTTTTTAGGTGTGGGTACCTCTAGGGCCTGAAATTAAAATAGGAGAAAGGGTCAATATAGCAGTGTGCACTGGCCCATTTGCTGAATGAATAAATACCGCAATCAAGCCCTAACCGGCTTGGCTTGGTGGATAGAGCGTCAGACTGCGGACTGAAGGGTCCCAGGTTTGATTCCGGTCAAGGGCATGTACCTTGGTTGCGGGCACATCACCAGTAGGGAATGTGCAGGAGGCAGCTGATCAATGTTTCTCTCTCATCGATGTTTCTAACTCTCTATCTCTCTCCCTTCCTCTCTGTAAAAAAATCAATAAAATATATTTTTTAAAAGAATTTTTTAAAATATCATAATCAAGAAGTTCAACCCACAAATTCAACAGGAACAAGGGCTGATATTCCAAGTCCCAGACAGTTCAGAGTTGGAGGAATAATGAACACAGCTGAGATGCTGCCCATCGGCAGGTGAGAACCTGTCACCCCCACCCCCCCCACCCCTGCAGGCCCGCACAGCCACATTCCCCGCTCTCCCGACTGGATTTTCAACTTTCTGGAACAGTTGGCTCCCTGTCTTATGTCTGCAATTTGTAGGATCTGATAAGAGACTTGCTTCCAAGTTCAGAAGGGACTGAACATTATAAACAGTTTCAAAGAAAATACCTTTTTTCACTGGGGAGGCAATATACAGTAGAAGATGAGAGAACCTGAAAGTCAGACCAGCAGAAGGGGATCCCAGGGCCACCTTTGGATCAAGCTGCATTAACTTCTCCATCCGCAGTGTCATCTGCACAGTAGGGTATAATGGACTCACCTCCTTGGGCTGTAGTAAAGGACATAATGCAAATGAGCATCTAGAATGTGCTCAGTAAGTAGTACTGGTGGTAGTGGTGGTTGCTAATGAAACCACCTGTGTGAGAAGGGCAACTATATCAATATATATTAAAAATAATTTTTTGCAGAATGAGATTACCTCAGCTGCGGAAACAAGTGATATAGGCCAGCAACCTAGGAAGGGAGAACTTGACAGAGCAGAAGCCTACTGGGAAACAAAGGAAAGGTACAGTAGACTAGATGGGAGTCCCCCCAAAATATCAGGTCCTGCCGTGGCCAGTGTAGCTCAGTTGGTTGGAGCATCGTCCTCTGCACTGAAAGGTCACAAGTCTGATTCGAGGCAAGGGCACATACCCAGGTTGTGGGTTGGATCTTTGGTTGGGGTGAGTGGGAGGAAACCAATTGGTGTGTCTCTCTCACATCAATGTTTTTTTAAAATGGCCTTTTCAAGGACATATTACTTTTATTAAAAAATCAGGTCCTAATCCCTGGAGCTTATAAATGTGACCTGATTTTTTTTTGGGGGGGGGGGGGATCTTTGCAGATGTGATTACCCTGGATTATCAGAGTAGGTCCTAAGTAAATTACAGAGTTTTTAGACAGGCAGAGGGAGAGCTGATACACAGACACCGAGGAGAAGGTAATATGAAGACAAATCAGAGAGATTTGAAGATACTGACCTTGAAGACTAGAGTAATGCAGCCACAAGCCAAGAAATACAGGCAGCTACCAGAAGCTGGAAGAGGCAATGACCAGATTCTCTTCTACAGCCTCCAGAGGGAGTGTGGCCCAGCTCACACTTTGATTTTGGTGATCTGAGACTAATTTTGGACATCTGGCCTCCAGAACTGTGACAGGATAGATTTCTGTTGTTTTAAGTCACCAAGTTTGTTTGTTACAGCATCCCTAGGAAACCAATTCATGAGGATCATAGATCCTAGCCTATTTTGAGTACACGTAGACTGAGCAGCAGCGCTTACTCAAAGCCACACAGCACCTTAGGCCCTTGGCCAAGGCCAGACCCAGATCTCCAGATCCCTGCACCACTGTGCTTCCTCTTCCATCTGCTCTCCTAGCCACACAGGGCCCCTTCCAGGCCTTAGACCCCTGCCCTAGGAGATGTCTGCTTTGCCACAGTGACCTTATTTTTCTTACTACTGCCCTCAAGTGTGACCAGCTAGTACCAAACACTGCCCCCAGCCTGTCACCTGTACCACAGGTTGGGTTCTTATGGAGCATATTCTGAGAGGGAGTGAGGGGCCAGCTATGTATTAAGGATCTATGCCAGTGAAAGAAGCAGGAGGAAGTTGGAGTCGATAGAGGGAGACTAAAGTTGAATTGTGATGCAGGCCTGACAAAGCTTCAACCAGTCAGGCAGAGAGTTGCCCTGTGTCCAGGTGGGGTAGCCAGGACCTTCCCCTTCCATTTTTTTTTAAATCTTCATCTGAGGATGTTTTTCCATTGATTTTTAGAGAAAGTGAAAGAGAGAGAGAAAGACAGAGAGAAATATCAATGTGAGAAAAACACATCAACTGGTTGCCTCCAGTACAAGCCCCGACCAGGGATCGGGGCAAGGAGGAGCCTGCAACCTGACAATGCCCCTGACCGCAGTCAAACCCAGGACCCTTCAGTCCGCAGGTTGACGCTCTAGCCACTGAGCCAAACGGTCTAGGGCGCCTTCCATCTTGCTTAGTCATCAGGTGCAGGCTGCCCTGTGGAAGGCATGACCTGGGGCAAGGCGGGCCTCTGTGGTGAGGCAGACTCTGCAAGAGCTGTCAGCTAGAGACCAGCTGCAGACCCCATCCCTGCAGCTGGACAGGAGGGCCTTTCTGGAAAGAGGGCCGTGGAATGTGTGGACCACAACCCCGTGTTACCACCTGTTCTGCAAACAGAGGTTCGTCTCAGTGGGCCTGGATGGCTTGCCAAACTGCGGCCCCACCCTACCGAGGAGCCAGAATCCTCCACATCCAGAGTGGGGTCTGTGGCCCGGTAGCCTGGGCAGCACTGGGGAGTCTGCTGGGAATGCAGATTCTGTTTGGGACCCCACATTCCCTTTGAGGAGCAGGCTCCACATCGCAGTCAGGGCTGCAGAACACAAATCGAGCCATGTCCGTGTTGTGTAGCCTTTGAATGAAGACTGGGTTTTGCATTTTTTACAAAGAATTTGTGACAGAAACTGTATGGCCTAAAAAGTCTAAAATATTTACAATGTGGCCTTTTGCAGAAAACATTCTTCAAACCTCTGCTCTCACCTCTGCTCTCAGAAGCGCTGGAGCAAGGGATAAAGTGGTAGAGATCTTTCTTAGATCCTCCTACTGTTTCCTGACTTGTTTTCCTCTCTGCTTCCTCCTTCTTCTCTCCCCGCCTTTCTCCTTTGATTTCCTCCCCTCCCCGTCTGCCTTCTCTCTCTTCCTCACTCTTCTCTCTGTTATAACTCGTGCCCCTCAAGCCGCATGTCTGAGACCTTCATTGTGTCTGCACATCTCTGTCGTGTCTGTCCTGTGCCCTCCCCCACGCTAACTACAGAACAGGGGCATCCTCAAGCCACACCCAGGTGATCAGCTTGGCTGCTGTTTGGAGCCATCTTAAGTGCGGCAGGCGTCCCAGACCTTCCTGTCCTCAGTCCTGCCACATCTACACCTTCTCCAGCAATGCCCACAGCTTCTGGCAGTGTCTTCAAAGCTGTCTGCTCCACACTCTCTCCTGCCCCCAGTTTTCCCTTCTCCAAGAGGCCTTTAATCTTTGCAGCCCGCTCCCCCCACACACACAACATCCCTGACTCCCTTGTGAAATGCAAATGAATGAGTGACTAATTACTCATTCTGTACTGTATCTACTGCCTTCCTTGTTAGGTTCCTGTGGAACATTCCTCTCACCAGCCCATTAGGAGCACTTCTAGTTCCGGGAGGTCCCTCGCCCCTCCTTGCAGGCTTTGTCTGAAACCACCTCATCCGGGGATTCCAGAAACATAGCCATGGCCCCGCCAGGCCCATGGAGTCACTCCACCCACCACTCACTCTAATTGCCAGCATCATTCTTGGAAGTGAGAACGGCCAGGCCCTGAGGGCTGTGCCGGGTCAGGAATGAGACCCAGCCTCTGCTCTCAAGGAGGCAGCCATGGGGATGAGAAGCCGAGCCCTGAGTATGCAACCTCTGTAAGTGTGCATGACCCACCAGGCACGAGGTGAAGACATGGGAAATGCGCCCAAGAATCCAGTCTAGCCTTTAACTTGGATGGGCTGAGTGTGATGAAGGAGCAACATGGTGAGAGCTGGAGCCCCTCCCCCGCCCCCCCTAGTCCTGGAGAGGCAGTCTGTAGCAGGAAGAGAGCGGCTGCAGCCACCACTCCCTGGGAGACATTGGACCCGGACTCTTTCGAGCCTCCGTGTCCTCACCTGGGAACGGAAGACAACGGACCAGCAATGGGGAAATGAACCGCTGTCTGCAAAGTGCCTTCATGGCTGAACACACGGGTGTCCAGGGAGTGGTCGTCTCCTTTTCTGGGCCTTCGTGATCAAAAGGGGTGGATGCAAGGTGGGTGGGAGTAGAGCTGGATTTACGTCCAGTGTGCTCCCACCCACAGTCACTCCCAGCAGCTCCATCCCATCCCAGCCAATCCTGACAGAAGGTGAAAGGTCAGTCTTCTGCCCACGAACTGGAAGAAGTAGATCCCCCTCCACTGGCCTGAGTTTGGGAGAGCTGGGCTGCAATCCATCCTACCACGCTCACCCACAGAGGCTGACGCCCCACACAGCCCACCTCACAGTGTCCTGCAGGTCTTCCGGCCACGGCAGTCTGCCCACATGGTCTGTGTCTCCCATCCCAGCCCCCTCCAGCCCTGCTACCCTCACTCCAGCTGACTGCACATAGTCTAGTTCTTCCCAGCTCAGGCCGCTTCCATCTGGGCTGAGACCTGCTTCCCTGAAGCCCCATCTTCCTAATGCTATGGTTCATATGAAACCACCAACCTGGGAGTCACTCGCTAGCCTTTCTTCTTTCTTCCTTTCTTTCTTTCTTTTTTTCTTTCTTTCTTTCTTTCTTTCTTTCTTTCTTTCTTTCTTTCTTTCTTTCTTTCTTTCTTTCTTTCTCTTTCTTTCTTTCTTTCTTTCTTTCTTTCTTTCTTTCTTTCTTTCTTTCTTTCTTTCTTTCTTTCTTTCTTTCTTCCTTCCTTCCTTCCTCCCTCCCTCCCTCCCTTCCTTCCTTCCTTCCTTCCTTCCTTCCTTCCTTCCTTCCTTCCTTCCTTCCTTCCTTCCTTTCTTTCTTTCCTTCTTCCTCAGTGGTCTGAGTGAGTGTAAGTGTGGTCTTGTTTGTCCAGCAGACTGCAAGCACCTTAAAGAAGAGGGCCAGCCAGACTCCCAAGTGTACCAAGCACAGGACAGTGCTGGGACCCTGGTGACCCCAGCAAACACTTTGGTACATCGGTTGATGACAATTTCACCTGACTCACTGGTGCTAGATCTGCAAATGTGTTTGGTGAAGACTGGAGAGTGTAGGGGCGAGAAGAAATGAGGGCTTATTGAGCAGCTACTATGTGCCGGGCACAGATGCCAGCAAGCCATTCTTAGTATGTGCTACCATTTAGTGTTCGCAGCAGCCTTGTAAGATAGATGTGGTTCTCCCCCACTTTATTGTGAGGATCTGAGCCTGGGGAGCTTAATTGAACAGCCCAAGGTTATGCAATGACAGAGTGGCAGGTCCAGCCTGCGCCAGGTCTGCCTGCCTCCAGAGCTCACAACCCTTTGGTTGGCCCAGTTACTCAGAGCGCTCTCACTCCGGCCTGGTTTGGCACATGTGGGTCAGTTGGCACTACTCATTGCTCTGCCTCTGGAGCTCTGGTGACCTTTGCTCTCTCTTTCCTGGCCAGCCCCTTGGGTACTGGAGCTAGAAACCTGCACTCCTATTGGGACTCAGGCCATCCTGTACCTGGCCAGGTGCACAGGCGCTGCCAACTCCAGGCTAAGGGCCCAGGGAGCTTGGGACCCTGCCATGGCCCTCATCAACCAGGCACAGTGCTGCCTCGGTGAGGGCTTCCCTGTTCGGTGCTCTGGGAGCTGGAAGGGCCTTTGAGGCCATCTGGCCTAACCCTTTCGTTCTCCTGATGGGAAAGCTGAGACGAGGGAGGAAGGTGGCTTGCCCAGGAATTCAACAAAGCCAGGTCCAGGACCGGGTGTCCTGACTCCCAGTGCAGTTTCACAAATGAGCAGAGGGGAAGCAGAACTGGATGCTCTCGGGCCACACAGAGGGAAGCCTGGTTCTCTACTTCCTCAGGAAGCTGCACTCTGCTGTCTCCCAGGGAGTCATGAGGGACCAGCAGGTCAGCCGACATCCAGGCACTGACAGGGACGGCTGCAGGGAGGCTGGGAGTCCCTTAAATCTCTCTGAAAGCAAGGATGTGAGGCCAGCACAAGCCTCCTGACACACTGGCTGACTCCATGCAGGAAGAGGGCTTCTCACTGAGCTGGGAAGCAGGCTAGGGGTGGAAGGGCAGAGCGGGCCTCGTGGATGGTCTGCACATTCTGCTGCAGTGTGGGGACTATGGGGGCTTGGCTGCCCCTTGCCCCTGGCTCTGGGAGAGCTCCGTGCTACCCGGCTGTGGTGAACCAAGCCCATGGTTTTCCGAGGTGGCTGCTAATACAGCCCATGCTGTGAGGGCAGCTAGGAGAGAGCACCTGCCCCACAGCAGCTCAGCTCCTGCCCCAGGGAGCTGCTGCCCGCATATCCCCTCCCCCCACTGAACCCACCCTGTCAGAGGTGCGGGTCCACTTCCATGAAGTCACCAGGCTCTCTTCTTCTGACTAGGCTTCCCCATCCTCTGACGGAAGGCCACCAGACCCAGCGAGTACCTAGTGTGTGCAAGTGCTCCACCAGGTCCGCGCATCTCCCAGGTTCTGCCCTCGTCCATCAGCATCCAGCGGTTGGCGACCTCAGCAAGCCCCACCCCACCCACTTGTCCTGGCCTGCTCATTGAGTAAGGCCTCGGTGAGCTGTGGAGTGTCCGCGGGCCTGACCATGACGGAGACAGGGCCCTGTCCTGGAGGAGCTTGCAGTCAATGGAGCAGAGAAAACATAGACATAATTTCACTGCAGCATAGGCTGGAAAGGGTCGTGCCTGCAAGCATTACTGGAGCAATTGCTCTCAGCTGTGAGACCCAGACAGGCTCCCCAAGAGGTGGCACCCACACTCGCCCTTAAGGAGTAGTTAAGACACATGTGCGAGGCTCGGAGCCATGAGTGGGCATGATGTATACAAAAGGTCTTGGTTGTACAAGAACTTTGACCAAGGGGGCTGGACATGAGACCCGCAGGAACCGAGGATGATGGATCTTGGGTGGCATGGTGGGAGCCAGAGGTCACATAACCAGATTTGGGAGAATAAACCACTATGGTTACAATGTCAAGAATGAGGGGATGGGGTAGTAGCAGCTGCCAGAAGCCCAGTGAGAGGGGGATGGCAATGGCCCAGGGGACAGCAGGGAGCCAGGGTGTTGGCCTGGTCCATTGGGTACGTGTGAGGAAGAAGATGCAGGGTTATTTAGAAAGTGGAACTGACAGAGTTGTAACTGTTTGGGTGGCAGGGTTGCAGGGAGGAAAGGGCAAAGTTGTGAAGGAAGGGCTGGCATGGGCCTATGCTTCTGGCCTAGGTGCCTGGTGGCTGGAAGTGCCATGGCCCTGGAAGGGGGCAAGGAAGAGAAGTTAGAGAGCTCAGGAAAAATATTGGCCCTGGAGATGGCAACTGAGAGTCCTGAGGTGGAAGGGGAGTCCAGGAAGTGCTGGGAAGTAACTGCAGTGGGGCGGGTCTCTGGGTATGAGGAGCCCACCTCCCTACCCCAGGCCGCCTCCTCTGCCTTTCAGAGATGGCCTGCTTCTTTAGGAACACACTCCCTGCTGCCATGGCAACACCTTCTCCCCCTCAACCTCCTCAATTCAATGGCTGTGGTGTTCACTCCCCCAGGTGAACTCACAGTCCAGGGCCTTGCCAACAGCCACAGCCAGCTGAGGACAGGAGATTCACATCCCACCTCACCCCACCATGCCACCTCATCTGCCAGCATGCCCTCCCTGGCCACCAAACCGACTGCTCTCTAATCTTTTCTTTCTCTGCAAGTACCCTCAGCCATCCCTCTGTATCCAACCCACAGAGGACTTTTCATGAACAAGAGGTCACCCATTATTCTGTTATGTCACTGAGATGTCTGGCCTTATTTGTTACTGCACCTTAGCCCAGCCTGTCCTGACTAATACAATCCCTGTGCAGAGATCACATCATGCCAAGTTCACACCAGTTATTCCCCACTTTCTCCAGCCATCCATATCACCACCCCTCCCCACCCATCCCTTCCAAGCTGCCCTTTCCTCTGCTGCCTCAAACTCCAGAAGCCCTGCCTATACTCACTCATACATTCCATCAACTCACCTGGCCTTTTCATTACCCCAGCTGAAGTGCAGGCTCCTGAGAGCTAAAATGGGGCTTGAGTGTCCTTTGTGTCCCTCAGAGAACCAAGCACCATGCTGAGGCACTACTAATGACTAAGCCACTTAAAATTCCTGGTTGCCTGGCCTTCCCTTCTTTCTCTACTCCACCCTGCCCCCGGGATCCCATGTGGGGGAGTAGGAGAAAGCCATGACAGAGAGACAGAAAATAATTCTGGTATTGTTCTAAGGCCGCAGCCTGTGGTTGTGGAAGGAAGCAAGGGGTGGGGCAGAGAGTTGGGAGATGGGGAGGAGAGGTTAACAAGATTAAAAAAGCCATAATAAGACCACAAGCACAAACCCTGCAATTGTGTTCCCAAATTTAATCAGGATGGTTTCCTGCACAGCCCCATCAGGTTCTGCCTCCCAGGCCCATCACTGGAGATGCCGCAGAGCGTGGAGCCTTTGCAGAGAAAGGCCATGGGCAGGGCCTGCCTTCCAGCACCACTCACCCCAGTCCATGCCACCATGACAGGCTCACAAGGGCATGACGTGGCTCAGTCCACAGTCAGCCAGAGCTCAGAGAAGCTCCTCCTCCCCTCATTACTCCTCCCCATCACTTAGCCTCTGCTTCTCGTCCCTGCCACCCACTCCTCTTGCTACACCAGCAATGTGGACTTAATCCATAGTCCTGGCCAGAAGGTATCGCCCCAGGCTCTCTCAGGCAGGGGTCCCCCAGGGGTGGCCCCTTTCTGAGTCCTGTCTCACAAGCAGATCTGGCCCCACCATGAGGTCTGGGTTTGTTAGTACTCACTGATGACCTCTCTGCTCCCCTGCTTCCCAGCCTCCTTGTGACAGAGTGAGGACATGCAACAGGCAACAGTTCTGGACAACAGACTATGGCTTCCAGGTCAAAGAGAAGAACCAGCATTCTTTCTTCGTCTCCCTCTTCCCTGTCCTGGTGATCTTGGACTATATGCATTTTGCCTGGTGTACCTACAAGATAAATAAGGCAACCCACCCCATATTGAACCTTCTAGCAGTGAAAAATCATTCATGATTATGTTAAGCCACTAAGAAGTCAGGGTTTATTTGTTCCTGCACCATATCCTGGCCTGTCTGACCAATACAAATCTGTTGCTGAGAGACTAAGGAAAATATTTTCAAGTCACGTCCAGTAAGACAGCACATCTGGTTCTAGGTCATGACACTTGAGCTCTGGTCTATCTATATCTGCCAACTGATCGGTGTATAAATAAGGCAAGTCTCTGAATCTCCTTGTGCCTCAGTTTCTTTATCATCTGTCATGTTTGGATGAAATGATGTCATTCACTAAAACAAAAAATATAGGAGGAGGATCAGGCTTGTGGGCAAAGACTTGAGTTCTATCTGGGACCTGTTGAGAGTGAGATGTCAGAGTTTTACAGAACTAGAATAGGTCTGGGGCCAGGGAAAAGGATGGGGTTTGATGTGTAAATTGGAGGTGATGGGGAAAGGTTGCAGTTGAAGTCTGGCTGGTGATGAGGTTGCTGGGGGCAAAGAGTCAGACAAAATATAAGAGAAGAGTGCTCTTTGTGAAGTAAAGATGAAGGCCCAGAGAGACAGAGTAACTAACTGCCCAAGATTATGTAGTGTCAGAGGTGGAGCTAGACCCCAGGCCTCTTGCCTCTGATTCTAGGGCTCCACTCCTCTTCAGTACAGAGGAGCTGGGAGCTGTAAGGTGAGGCTACCCGTGCATGCTGGGACCAAAGCCACTTCTTTGGAACCCAGTTTCACCATCTGTAGCATCAGAATACGATGTTGACTTTTATTATAGGGGCTTTCCAATTTGCTAACCCACCTCAGAACAGCCATCTCATCTGCCTCTTAAAGTTTCCCTTTGAGGAAGGCAGGCACACAGGTGGAGTGGGGCTCAGAGAGAGGACGCGATTTACCAGAGGGAAGTCCTACTCCAGACCCCCTGGCTCTAGTCAGATCCCATCTCACTGAGCGCCCTCTTGGAGGGCTATGAGCAGGGCCGCCTCTGCCCAGACACTGTAGTTGGAGGTAATTCCTAGCTGCAGGAAGCACGGGCCGCACTGTCTTTCTGTGGGGATCCAGAACTAGTCACCCCAAGATGTGCCTCTATGGTACACAGATTGTTTTGAGCCAAAGGCAACTTTAGCCACAGGCTCAGGAGAAACTTCTGCCCCACTCTTAACTGCCCAGAAGAATTTGAATTAGAAGCCTTAAGCAAAAGATTATCCGAGATCCTTTTTGACAACCTTATATGGCAGGGCAGACTTGTATTTCCTAAGCCTCTGCCCTTCTTATCATCCTGCAGTGACCATTTGAAGCTCAAAAGTGCATTACCTCACCCCCAGCTCAGCATGTTCATGTATCTGGATCCCCCTTTCTGTCTCTGAGCCTCTTGTGTATGTAGGGTCTCTGACCCCCTCATGTATGTGGGAGTCCCCATACACACACACACACACACACACACACACATATATGCATTAAATTCGCTTGTTATTTCTTGCTAATCTGTGTCATGTCTATGAACCTTGTGGGGAGAGGAAATTTTGTTTCTCCCCTACATTTCCTTTGTCTTTATTCACGGTACCCATACCCCTTTGTTTCTGCCATAAAAGAGAGGCAGCCCCCAGTTATGAGCCTTAGGTGCGCCTGCTCACTGGCAGTGACCACGTGTGTCCTGGAATTTGGTTGGTGTGTCTGGGGTGGTGGGAAGATGACTGGAGGCCACCTTGAGGAATAATGCGACACTGGAGTTTCTTAACCTCACTGGCAGGGGTAGGGGACAGCTCCAGAATGTTGTGATTTGTAATAAGACATAGTTATTTGGTCCTGACCCCATTTCTGGAACAGCTCTTTAAGCCATTGGAATTTCCTGAGGAAAGATAGAAAGCTGTCCTTGGTTATGCTAATAAGGTGACTTTTAGAAAGCAGCTAGGTAAGCTAAGAATGGGGAGCTGGTTTCCAGGGGACCCAACCTATGATTAGAGGCTTATAGCTTTCATTTCCACCCCTGACCTCAGGGAGGGGAGAGGCTGGAGGTTGGCTCAATAAACAGTGGTCAATGATTTAATCAATCGTGTGACTACGTAATGAAGCCTCTATAAAATCCCCACAGGACAGGGCTGGGAGAAGGCATGAAAGCTCTGTGCCCCTCCCATACACCTTATCCTAAGTATCTCTTCCATCTGGCTGTTGCTGAGTTCTATAATCTAGTAAATAGACTGTTTCTCTGAGTTGTGTGAGCAGCTCTAGCAAATTCATCAAACCCAAGCAGGGATCTTTAGAACCTCTGATTTATAGCCTGTTGGTCAGAAGCCCAGGTGACAATCTGGACTTGCAATTGGCATCTGAAGTGGGGTGAGGGTGGGGCAATTTTGTAGGACTGAGCACCTAACCTGTGGGATCTGGCACCATTGCCAAGCAGATAATGTCAGAATTGAATTGGTGTCAGAGAATTGCTTGGTGTAGGGAACCCCCCGCCCACTGCCCCAACACACACACACACACACACACACACACACACACACACTGGAATTTGTGTTGGTATCAGAGATGCTGGCCCAATATCAAGCACAGCCTGGGTAAGAGTAAGAGTAGTCTGGGCCCAAATAGAAGTGTAGGCTCTTAGTGATTTCTGGGTTCTAGAGAGGAAGATGGGCTGACTGTTCTCTGAGACAATACCAAGGGCTTAGAGCATTTTGTGAGCCAGGGGCTGAGCTTTTCTATAAGAGCCTATTCTAGGACAACTCAAAGAGAATTCCAGTCCATCCCAACCTGTCCCATCCATGCACTCATCCAACAAATACTGGTTAAACCTACCATCACCACCCTCAAGAGGAAGGAGGAGACTGCAGGAGAGCAGAGTGCATAATTAATGCCTAGACCTGAAATCAAAGCCCAACCCAACACTTTCCAGCTGTGTGGCCTTGAACTAGTTACTTGGCCTCTCTGAGCCTTCTTTTCAAAGAGCTAATTATACCAACCAACTTCCCTAGCTCCCAGATTGGTTTTGAAAATCAAAAGAGACCTTCTATGACAAAGTGATTTGTAGGTTAAAAAGATAAAATAGCACTTAATTCCTTGAGTAAAAGTAGGCATTCATAAGTTCTGTTAGAGAGGCCTAGATAGGGCTCTGAGAGAAAGGACAGAGAAGAGGGGTGGAGGAGAGAGGCAGGGGGAGGGAGGGAGGGAGGGAGGGAGAGAGAGAGAGAGAGAGAGAGAGAGAGAGAGAGAGAGAGAGAGAAACTGGGACAGTGGGGAACAACCCCAACAGGCAGAAATGGCAGGGAAGGATATTTAGCAAAGAACAGAGTAAGCAAAGGTGCAGAGGCCAGAACTAAGATGGCATTTTCCAGAGACAGTACAGTGTGCCATCAGTACTTGCAGGGACTGGGGGAGATAACATTGCAAGTGTATCTGAGGAGGTGACAGTGCCTTGAACACTAGGCAGAGGCACTTGAACTTTATTTGGTAGAGGGGTGTGTGTGTGTGGTGGCAGTAGTGGTAGTAATAGTAGTTCTCAGTGTGGTCCTTGGACCACCAGATGCTGCTACACTTGTTAAAAGTGCAGATTCTAAGGCCCCTCCTGAGACCTATGGAAGCTGAAACTCTTAGGGTGAGCCTGGAAATCTGGGTTTCATCAAGCCCTCCAGGGGATGGCTCACCTAGTCCAGTGTGAGGCCCACTGGTGTAGGAGGTGCTGTCGGCACACTGCCCTATCCCCCAGCCCTGCCAGCTTCCATCTGCCACCATCAGAATTCCTTCCACTTGAGTTTCCAGGGCCACTGGAACTTTCCCTGTCCAGGCAGGAAAAGACCGGGCTTGCCAGGAGTTAGAGTCCCTGGGGAGCAGCTGTCACCCAGTGGTTGACAGGAGTTGATACAGTAATGCCCTAGCTCCCTAGGAAGGCATGGCTGAGATGGATTTCACAATCTCTCCTGGCAGGATGGAGCTGTGGGGCCCACCATGGCCACTGTGGAAACGATGGCAACAGCTCCTGTCTGTATGGGGTGCCTTCCCTCCCTACTGCACTTCTTCACTCCCCACCAGTGCTTGCTGGGACATTTCCCAGCCCTGGAGTCCTTGGCTCTGCTTCTGAGAACCCACACCAAGACTGTATGCGTGGGAGTGTGTGCTTGTGTATGTGTGTGTTTGTGCTGTGTGTGTACACGCATGCTGGCATGCTGTCAGGGCTGGGTGGAGGTGGGGAGTTGCTGACTTCCTGAGCCCGCAGAGGAAGAGACCTGGGAAGGAGGCACCGTGGCCTGGAGACCAGTCACAGGAGGAAGAGCTCTAGTAAGATGCGACCAAGAACAAGGTTGGTGACGGCGCTTGGAGAGCAAAGGGTCTGGGGGAGAGGATAGCTCCTCTTAACGCAAATGCCAAGACAGGGTCACGACGGCTGTGGGACATGAAACACAGAGGCCACACCTAACTCCAATGCCTTAGTTGTAGTCTCATTTCATTGACAAAGAAATTGAGGCCTGAGAGTTAAGTGGCTTGCCCATGGCCAGGTCTCATAGCTGGTCCAAGACCTTGGACCAAAACCCAGGCCGCCATCAGGATGTGGCCTCCAGCACTGCAGTGACCTGGGCCTCAGCTGCGCTCAGTGCTGCTGTGATTGTCTACCTCTGAAGAATCTGTTGTCCACTATGGTCAGAGGAGGGCAATGCTTCCCACACACCCTCCTCAGCACTCGAGCTCATCTCTCAAAAAATAAATAACTCAAGAGAGCTTCTGCAGCCGGCAGCCTGCGTTAGCCCCAGCTGTAAATCTGAAGTGTTTACTTGTCCTCTTCATGCCTCAATTTCCTCTCCTGTAAGCGGGAATAAAAATACTTCACAATAAGCTCTTAGACTAGTATTCTTGTCGATGTTGCCATTATCTTTATTCTTGTTGGTTACATTGCTCAGTGTGGAAACAGTTGGCCACAAAAGCATTGAATAAAATGCTCCTGATTCTGGCACTTAAAATACTCATCACCCAGAAAAGGTGGCAGAGCCAGGATTCAAAGCCAGGCTTGGCTGACAGAGCCCCAGCGCTGAAGCCCCAGGCTGTGAAAGGGTAACACAATTAAATACCAAAACAGTGGTAGAGTTTTGTTCAGTCCATTGCTTTTCAACTTCAGAACCTTCTTTGAAAATCTACTCATTGACCTGGTCCCAGAGGGTGTGGGTTGAAGAATGTTCTGTGTGTTCCCTTTGGGGCCAGAGAAACAGTGCCATTGAACTGGAATAGCTCGAGGTCATTTGGGTTCTGGGGCTGGCTCTTTTGCTACGGCTCATTTTCTCTTCAGGGCCTCGATTTTCCCGTCAGTAAGTGGGTTCACCAGTCCCTGCCTCTCTTACAGGCTGTGGGGAGACTCAGTCCAGAAGCATTTCTTGTCCATCTGAGCTAGGTGCTAGTGGGGAGAGAGACCTGTATGAGTAACACCTGCCCTCCCCAGCCTGGAGGCTGGCGCTCTTCCATGTGGGGATAAGGGCAGTGCTGATGGGCATTGGTCTTAGGGCTTTGCCCTGATGTAATTCCCACAACTGCCTGGTGAGGTTGAGGATATTACTCCTATTTACAGAAAAGAAAAAATGAGGCTAGGGAAGAAAGATAAGCTGCCAGTATTGGCAGAAATAAGATTTCGACTTCAATTGATCTCCAAAGCATGGGCCCTTTCTGTCATTCCACATTGCTTCTCACTTGGGGCCTCCAGATCGAATGGGCTGAACGCTCCTGGGGAGGCAGCATGGATGGCACTGGGCCACGTGGTGAAGGCGACACCCCTGGAATTGGACTGGCAAACGCAATGCTGGAGTGGTAAGTGGTGGGAACTTCAAGTTCCTGGATCTTCTGATTGGGGTACAAAAAGGGTATATTTGAGGACATATTTAACCTGTTTTTTTTCTTTTTAATATATTTTTACTGATTTCAGGGAGGAAAGGAGAGGGAGAGAGAGAGAAAAACACCAATGATGAGAGAGAATCATTGATTGGCTGCCTCCTGCACACCCCTACTGCGGATGGAGCCCGCAACCTGGACGTGTGCCCTTGGCCGGAATCGAACCTGGGACCCTTCAGTCCACAGGCCAATGATCTATCCACTGAGCCAAACCAGCTAGGGCTTAACCTGGTTTTAAAGAATAGTAAGTTTCCAAATAAAGAAAAGAAAATCTCTCAGAACAAAAGGAGTTGCACAGCTACGGCAGGCAGATGCCAAGCTGCTGGCCCCTGGAAGAACTGCAAATGGGTTTCAACTTCAGACAAATAGGTGAGCCAGAGCTCTTCAGCAACTCACCAGCCCTGTGACTGTTGAGCAGGTTATTCAACCTGCAGGAGTCTTTGCTTTCTATTTTGTTAATTGAAATAGTAAGGCCTAATTTCTAGGGCTGTCAGGTTTAGATGAGGTAAATGTGGAAGAACTTCATATACATTATTCTACTTTCATCCTTACAATCCTTTGATCGGGGTGCAAGCCATTCCTATTTATTTAGAGAATCAGAGAGAGAAGGAACTTGCTCAAGGGCTCACAGCCAAAAGGGGCAGATCCAGGATTCAAGCCAAGCAGCCTCATTCCAGATTCTGTTTTCTTAACAACCTGTTGTGTTAATGCAAAAGTTCTAAATAAAATATTAGCAAAGCAAAACCAGCTTTGAATGAAAACATTAATGGGCCATGATCAAGTAATTTTTTTCCAGAAATGTGGATATGATTCAATATTAGGAAATCTGTTAATATGAGACATCACATCAGTAAGCTAATAAAGAAAAACCATAGGATTATTTTAAAAGAAATAGAAGAGGAGATTTAATAAAATGTTACATAAAGATCTCACTTAACATTTTTTTAAGTAAACTAAAAATAAGATACCTTCCTACCTTGATTTTTTTTTAAACTTTCTCAAATTAAATAGCTAACATGGTATCTATCGGTGGAAAAACTAGAAGTATTCCATCAAAATCAGAAAAAAGGCAGGGATCCTAAAACACTCCCATATCTAATATTTTTTGTGAGTGCCAGCAGGTACAATAAAACATGGTAATCAGAGGTGGAACTGTTGGAAGGGAGGAGACTCAGGGATCAAGTGGTATCCACAATGTCTCAAGAAGTTCTTGGGAACTGTACATTAACAAAACACTATGGAAAGAAAGCCGTTTCACCATAGGATAGAAACAAGAGTTAGCTTCCTTTGGCATATTTCTGGTCACGAAAATATCACCAAACTTCTAAAGACAGGTCCCAAACACTTCTAATATTAAACATAAAGATAATTGTGAGCTCTGTGTACATTTAAGAAAGATTCATAAAAACAAGAGAATGGTTTTCCAACACATTTACTCCAGGTCAGAGTCACCGATGGTCAGAGCCTCTCCGGCAGCTCAGGACACCAGGTGGGACCCAGCCTAGACAGGACGCCCTTCCATCCCAGGGCTGCTCACGCTCTCCTGCACATGCACTGCCTGGGGATGCAGAAGGAACCAAAACTCCCAGCGAGACACCCCCCCCCCCACACACACACACACACACACACACACACGGAGAATAGGCACACATGGTGGCCCAGCCAAGAGTTGATTTTTTTCTCATCGTTAAACAGAACAATGGTACTTAAGGGCCTGCTGTAATTGCCTCTTTAAAAATTCTCAAAATACAAAAACAAAAGAGAAAGAAAACCTGCTAGAACTAATAATTGTTCAAATTACTAAATGCATAAGTACATATTTTTTCTTTTTTAAAGTGACACTTTTTATTTATAGTTACATGTAATATACATTAATGTTTCAAGAAAAACAATTTTAAATATAATAATGTTCCATGCAATATACATTAAGTACATATTAAGTACATATTTCAAAATATTACTTTTTGCATGTACCAATAAGGGACAGCAAGCATATAACATTTGAAAAAATAAGATCCCACTTACAATGTCTTCAAATATTATAATTGTGAATTTCCTTAACCATACATGTGTAGGACAACATGAAGAAATGAGGAAATATTTCAGAGATGTGAAGACTTGAATAAGTGAGATATAAGTGTACTACCAAAGTAGAAAACTTTTAATATTATAATGATATTTATTTTCCCCCAATTTGATATTATGTTTAATGTCTGTTTGTTTTAACTGTGGTATCTAAGCCTCGATCAAGTTATTCTAAATTTCTAACTTATGTCAAACTTCATTCAGGAAAATGAATAGACAAAGCTTCCCAAGAAGATTTTTTGGGAATTAAGTTTAATGAAGGGATATTTTCCCCCAAAAAAACAAAAACAAACAAAAACAAACAAACAAACAAAAACACAATACAATAATATAACACAAAGTCACAATCACTATAAAACAGTTATGGCCAAAGCACAGGAATTACTAGGTAAGTTAAGAGAAGAAAAAAAATCTCAAAAGCAGGCCTTAGGATATAAATGTGCTGGCTGCATAAGTAAAGTTGGTAGATAACAAAGTGGGAAAGGAAAATTCCTGATCAACTGGTGCTGGGCATTTGGTTAACTAGGTAGGAAATGAAGTAAATTCATATCTCCACATAATTCTTGACGCCAAAATAAATTACAGAGGGAAAAAGTAACATAAAAAGAAAAGCCAAAAAAAATCTAGAAGAAAACAAAGATAAATGCTTATCAGCTTGTATAACGGGAACAAAAAAGTTCTAGAAGCATAGAAATATGAAACTAAAAATATAAAGAGTAATTAATACACCTCACTAAAGAAAAATTAAAATTATCCAAACTCACAGAAACATTATGAACAAAACTTAAAAGGCTCATCACAAACTTAAAAACACTTGTAATAAATAAAACAAATAAAAATTTAATCAAATTAGTAAGAAAATAATTCAGCCCTAACCAGTTTAGCTCAGTGGATAGAGCGTTGGCCTGAGGGCCAAAGGGTCCCTGATTCGATTCCAGTCAAGGGCACATACCTTGATTGCAGGCTCCTCCCCAGCCCCAGACCCTGGTTGGGACTCATGCAGGAGGCAACCAAGAGAGGTATTTCTTTCACATTGATGTTTCTCTCCGTCTTTCCCTCTCTCTTCTGCTCTCCCTAAAAATCAATGAAAAAATATCCCTGGGTGAGGATTAACAAAATAAACAAACAAACAAAAAAAAAAAGAGAGAGAGAGAGAACAACTCAAATGCCAGTGGAAAAATGAACAAAATACACACGGAAAACTCATGGGAGAAATGCAAATCAATGAGTAGATAAAAGCAAATAATTTAAAATGTACCATAAATAATTTTAAAATCATGCTTAAACTTTTAAATTAGCAAAGACTTTTTTAAATGCTGTACTCTATGTGGACATGGATGTGACTCAAAGCACCTTCATATACTAGAAAGCAATTTGGTGCTATATTTTAAGAACCCTAAAAAAAAGATCTTTGATAGCAAATTCTCCTTTAAGATTCTAATTGTCAGAATTTGTGGCAAAGATTTATGTATGTAAAACTATGCTTGTCCAAGAACTATTTTTAATAGCCAGATTTTGGAAACCATGTAAATCTCCTACAACATAGCATTGCAGGAGATTAATCCAATGACTTACAATATAGTCACACAATAGAACATTATTCTCTCTTGGCTATCACAACAGCAAGTATCTGCCTCGTTTTAAACAATGCCCTTGAAGAATATTTAGTGACATGTAAAAAGAAATGGGACAATAAGTTGTTTGTCAAAAGTGCATTCACATATACAGTAGGATTCCAATTTTCTAATATTTAGTGCAAAGCAAATACTTTAAGGATTACAAATTGTTTTTAATTGTCACTCCTGTCTGTGTTTTTCAGGTTTTTAACAATTAAGCACACATGATTTATTTCTAAAGCATCAAGATTATACCCTGACCTTAAATTGTGTGATAAGATGAGCTTTCGACAAGCCCAAGGCCCTCTGTGGTTTTGCTGTCATTTTTGTTACCAGTCTCCCAGTGACACAACAAGTGTCTAGGAGAGACCTTTCTGAGTTGTCACCCGCATGCAATCAATCCTGGCTTCAGGATTCTGCCGCACACAGCACGTGGACCGGAAGCCATGCTCACTGCTGAGAGGACAGCTGGCTTTACTGACTGCTCCTCGCTGTCTTCCTTATGTCCCTGCTCCGTGCTCATTTGCTCTTCTCTGTGGAGGTAACATCATTGCTGTCATTACTGTCTTTTCAGGAAGAAGCGCAGAGGTCTTCACACACACATATACATACACACATACACACATACACACATACATACACACACATACACACATACACACATACATACACACATGCATACATACACACATACACACACGCATGCAGCCCTTCCTTGCCTTCAATGCAGTCATCACCAGCCAGATTCCCATTTCCTCAATAAGAGAGATGTCAGGTGGCCTTTCTCTACCCTCTTCCCATTGACCTCCTTGCCCTGCCCTAAATCTGTGAATCCCTACCTGGTTTTACTCTCTTCCCCCACCCGCACCCCACTCCTCACCTGGCTGCCACCTCTGTAAAGTTCCAAACATGGAGAGGCCAAGGCTGTAGCTCTGGTTCTGCTATCAGTCCGATGGGTGACCAGAGGCCAGTCACTTCCCTCCTTGAATTCTCAGAATTCTCATCTGGAAAGTGGACCAGTTGGAAGAGACCATCTCTGAGGCTCCCTCCGACACTAACTTGATGACGGGCAGTCTCTCAGGGAGGCAGCACTGGCTCTCCCTCAAAGCTGGACAAGGGCCCCCAGGGATGCACATCCAGGTCCCATCAGTGATGTTCGTGGGAGGGCTGAGTCGGTGTCCTGGTGTCCCTCACTTAAGGAGAATGTAGGGATGCATGTTTTAGAGACCTCCGGAGTAATTGGGAGCAAACACAAGCTATACATAGAAAAGGAAATAGTATTTTATAGAAATGTAAGAAACAATGAAATCAATGGCCCTGTGCTGTATGCGGACGCATCTGAGCAGTGTCTGTGGAAAGAAGGCAGAGGCTTTCGTGATGCACACGGCAGGGAGGTAGAGGCCCCTAGGCTGCCGCATTGTGAAGTCCCGTCTCAGAATCACTCCCTGGGTCGTAGAAGCATGTTTGTTTGCAAGACACAAGCCTGATCAGGAGCTGTCCTGGTTCAACAGAGAGTCTGAAGTGAGAACATGATGCCACTGGACAGAAACCGTTTGAACTATATTGTGTGAGTTTCACCTTCGTTCCTCCATCCGGGTTCCTCTGTTTCGCAGTGAACTTTATCCTTTTGGATCCACTTGGAAATGTACTTCTTGTCCTTCCAGCTGCACTGGCCTCCTGCCTAATACTTATGCAGCATAAGTATCTTCTTTCTTCATCCCTAGAGAGCCATCTCACAAGACCCGTTCCCTAAGGAGCCCCTTCAGCTGAGATTTTTAGGCTCCCATGAGATTTTACAAGGGGAAGGGAGGGAGGGCAGAGAGTGTGTGTGGGTGTGTGGGGGGGGGTAACAAAAGCAAACATAGCTGACCCCTCCATGAGCACAAAGGAAGCCCCAGGAAAGAAAAACAAAACCAGCCCTTGGGTGGCCTCCACGACTGTCTGGGCTGCATTTCTTATGTTAATGGGCTTAAAGGTGCCTGCTTTGCTCAAGCGTTAATGTTCCTTTAAAAGTAGCTTAGACAGGAACAGGTGCTTTAAGAAGTCTCTGGGCAAATAAGGGAAGAGAGGAAAAAAGGAAGAAGTTGTTCAAATAATAGGTGGAACATTAGGGAAGAAAGTGCCAACTGAAGAAAACGGGTTATTTGCATATTTCCAGCAGTGGAATTACTAGGTCTGAAAGCATAAGTAACTGTAAAGTATGTCTTACATATTGTGCAGGTGCCTTGTAAAAGATGAAATAATTACTAATGCCACCAGCAGCGACTAAGTATACCAGCCTCGCCCTACCTTGCCAGCATTTGGCAGTATTGTTTTAGGACAGCTTTTGCTGGTTAGTAGATAGGAAGTCAGCTCCTCTCCCTCTCACTGTATTCCATTCAGCAAGTGGAGCACTGCTCTCTCGGGCACTTGGTCTGTCCCAGAACGCACTGAGATGAAGTCAGGAGCCTCACTCTGAACTGGTGTGCACTCTAGCCGAGGAGACCCAGGGAATAAGTGCACCGGAGGCATAATAATGCAGAGCGTCAGGATGAGAGCAGTCAAGGCAGGGAGCCCAGGGGCCAGAGGTGGCTCGGGTGGACTCTGCTCATGAGGCCCCCTGCCCCCCTCGGGTCTCCAAGGCTCCAGGGAGCTTTCATGAGTGTCTACCCAATGCACAGACTTGAACTTCTCCAAAGGGGTCAGCTTCCCAGGCCCAGCTCGCCAAAATGTGGCCTGACAGCACCATCTGGGAGAGAAGCCTCACCCTCCCTGCACCCCCTCCCCAGTTCTGGGGGAAGTGCAGAGGGCACTGGGCAGGAGCCACAAAGCTGCACTTCAAGTCTTAGCTCTGCCACTAACCTGCTGGTGGCCTCGGCAGGCCCTTCTCTTTCTATGAGCTCCGGCTTCTCACAGAATGGGGGCTGGGAGTGCACTCACATGCACCTGCCTCTCTGGGCTGAATCGGCCCCGGGACAGATGTCACCTGGCTTGAGTGAGGCTTTGGAAATTAGAAAATTTTACAGGAATCAGCTTCTGGAGTAGAAAGTTGGGGAATCCGGCAACACAGAGCTCTTGCTCCGCAGCAGCAATAAGCTGGCCCCGCACTTATTGTATGGAGGCCAGCCCTTCGGACGAGCCGTAGCCAGCCAGTTCCCCTCTCGTATGGCAGCTGGCCCACCGCACTCTTGTAGAACTGCTGGCATTTTTTTCCTTCAGACATGTTTCTATACTATTCAAAACAAAGGAACCCAGCATTCACAAGAGTGATAAAATTTATGTATATAAAACAGCTTACAACAATCCATTACAAGAACCTATTTTATATGAACAATAAGATATTCTGGAAGAATCATTTCATGGTGAAATGGTTACATAGTTTATGTAAAAAGTTTATTTTACATAAAGTTTTAAAAATCGTTAGGTATGTGCCATTATAAATGTGTCCAAGTGGTATTCCTTCAGAACTCATTTCTATTAGTGGATTTTTGTTTTTCAGGACATGAAATCAGTTGATCAACCCACATGAAACAATATTCTACAAGGACTAGCACGGAGGGGCAATTATCCAGGCACAGGCTTCAGATGTGCTTGTAGCCCATTCATTCTCCTAAGTTGGTTAAATGGTCCTGCAACATCAGGAGGCAGCTGGTCGCTCATGGAACCCTTCTCTCCTTGGCTATCGCAACAGCAAGTATCTGTGCTGCCGTGTGCAAATGACCACATTTCAAACAAGCCCAGAGACTGATTACACACACAGTCTCCCATACAAACCCTCTTTCTCATGCTCAACTGAAAACATCTAGTCCATTATATGCAAGAAAAGGGAGCTGCTTTGGAAGAACATGACCAAGGCAGAGGTCGTAAGGTGTTCCTGATGGTCCTGTGCTGGCCTGTACCCTGGGCGCTAGTTTATGTTTGGAAGTCCCAGCACTATCTGGGTGCAGACGCTGGTTCTGTCTCTCATTAGTGGTGTAATCTCATTAACCAGTGCCACCCCAATGAGCTGGGCATGTTGCCTAACATCTCTATGCCTCATTTCCTTTATTTATAAAATAAGAAAACAGGCTGGTAATTTTATCAAGACTCCAGTTTCATGAGCTCTAGTGGGTCTAGGGCAGGGGTTGGAAAACGTTTTCGTTGCAAGGCCAGATGCTAAGTTTTTTCAGCATTGAGGGCCATACATGCAGCCTCTGTCACAACTACTTGATTCTGCTGTCATAGTACAAAGCAGCATAACAATATGTACACAAATGAATATGACTGTGCTCTAGAAAAACTTTATTAAAATAGGCAGTTCGTTGGGTTTAGCCTGAAGGTTACAGATTGCTGACCCCTGGCCTAGAAAATGTCAAAGACAGAACAAGGGAAGTAGCTATAAGAACAAACAGAGCCCCTGGCTGGTAGCCCAGTGGTTAGAGCGTCAGCTTGCAGGCAGAGGGTCTTGGGTTTGATGCCCCATCTGGGGCATGTACCTTGGTTGCAGATCCCCAGCTCTGGTAAGGGCACCTGCAGGAGGCAGGCAATGGATGTCTCTCTCTCACGTGGATGATGTTTCTCTTTTTCTCTCCCTCCTTCCTCCCTTGCACTCTCTCTAGAAATCATTAAAGAAAAAATACCCTCTGGTGAGAATTTAAAAAAAACACAACCACCATAAAACAGAGCACTGCCAACAGAGGCGAGATGAAAATGTTCTGAGCATTTGAAAGAAAATTGAGGAGGCAAAAACAGAAAGACCCGTGGGTTCCTACACCCTGCTGGCTGCCTCGTGTCATCTCCCAGGCTCTTTTCCAGGTTCCAGGATCTAAGGACTTCTCCCTTCCACTCACACCCTTGACGAGGTTCAGAACCAGGTATTCTGTGTTCAGTGGAGACCAGGGTAGACTGAATGTAAAGTGTTTGGTAGAAATATCATGATCCAAAAGCCAAGTCAAGACCAATGTCCTAGACCCACCTCTGCTGTGAACCTCTATGTGACCTCGTGGGTGGGGCACTGAGGCAATGCAGGCCCGGGCCTTCCCTAGGAGCCAGGGTTGGCCTTACAGGACAGCCAGGGTGAGTGTGAGGACAGGAGAGCTGTGCTGTCAGTGCGTGCCCACCCCTCCCTCCTGCTGGCCTCTGGGACCTTTCCCCGGCGCTAGGGCAGGCTGTGCAGTGCACCCCTCCAGTCCCCCTGACTGAGTCAGCAGCTTTCACCCTTCTCTGCATCATAGCCAGAGGACCTTTGAGATCATCTGGTTAACCCTCCAATTTTTTAAATGAGGAAACTGTGGCCCAGAAAGGGAAGGGACTTCCCCAAGTTCTCACACGTAGCTGTCCTGACTGACAGCCTGTGCCCCGTCTGTGTCCCTAGCTCTGAGGAAGCCACACCCTCAGTTCCTGCTAAATGAAAACCACAGGAACTCTGTGGGCCCAGGGCACAAGCAGTGGCTTTGTGAGAATTAGAGAAAAGTAGCCCTTCACCACCCCAAGTTAAGCCTCCGTCTATCACCATTTACCAGTATCTCCCCTATGCCCTCCTCCACCGAATACAGTATGCAGATGATGTGTTCTAGCTCTGTGCACCTGAAACCTGTATAATATTATTAACCAGTGCCACGCCAATGAATTCAGTAAAAAGGAAAAAAATTAAGTGCCCCTTCTTCGACCAGACAGCCCCACACGAGCACCCACGGCACAGCAGGCAGACGGGAGTTGCACAGCTGGATGCCTTGTGCAGTGAGCAGGCTTACATGGAGGCCTGGGCCCACGCCTAGTAGCAGAAATGAGTGCTGGCTTTGGCAAGCCCAAGATCACAGACCCATGTGGCAGCGTAGCTCCAGGTCACCATTGCCCCGTCGTACATGCCCAGTGTCACATTGGAAATCTGGATTTTCACATGATATCTGTAGTTTATAAATGTTGCCAATGGATTCCTTTCTTTCCTTTTTTAAATACAATGCAAGCTGATCCTTGCAAACCACACAGGACAAGTCTGTGGGATGACAGATGTTGTCATGTCTTTTAAACAGTACACAGGTAAGATGACAGAGAAGTGACTTGTCCAAGGTGACGCTTCAAGCCAGGGACAGGCTGCCTTCCCTGATGCCTGTGACACCCACACGGTGCCTTCGTTTCACAAGTCAGCATGAATTGCACACACACTTCCCAGCCTGGCCCAGTCCCCAGCTGATATTTTTACCAAATGTCACAGCAGTTTGCAGGGTCTGACCAGAGCCAGTAACTTATGATTGCTTGCCAGAGAGCTGTAAACACAGGACTCTGATTAATGAATTCCTTAATGGTCAGGCCCTGTGTGCAGACATTGTCTGAATGTCACCCCCGGCAGATAAGGAGGAGGAGTTGGCTGGGCAATGGGAAGATCTGTGTCATGTCTTTGCCTCAGAGAAGGAGCTCCAAACCTGCTGGCTCCAAGTGCCTAAATAATCACCCCTCCCTCACGCCTAGTCGTGTGCCTGCCCGGCTGAGTTCATGCAGCTGACGTGTGTGAGACCAGGGGAAAAAATGATTGGTCCTTGGGTCAAAATAGAATTGGCTGGCCTCTGTTGTGATCTCAAGAAAGTTGAAAATGCCCTTATCTGAATCCAAGCAAAGAGCTGAGAAGCCTTCTCCACACGCTGCCTGTTTTGTGTCTGGTGAGACCCCTGAGGCCTAAGCCAGAACAGGAAGCTCTGAGTGGCTACCTCTCCTAGCTGTTGATTAGAAACTCAAGCAGCAGTAGCCAGTTGCCAACCTGTCCAGATACCCCAAGGATTTGAGGAAAATGACAACACAAGAAAGTCACTGACAAGGGGATGACCCTGCTGTGTGACCTGGGGCCAGTCTTCTGGCCACTCCGGGCCTCGTGTCCTCCTTTGTGAAATGGAAGGCACAGAGCACGTGACCCACTAGGCACTTCGTGCTGCAGCAGATGAGGTCAAAGCTGAGGCTGGGACAGGCCGGGTGGCCTGCTTCCCCTCCTGCTCTCAGGGCAAACGCGGCTGACTGATCCTTGTTCTCCTGGCCACTGAGCTGGGACCAGGCCTCATAGCCCTCCATCTCAACACAGGACGCAGGCAGCCAACGCCAATCAATCACAGCCGGCAAGTGTGAGAAAGCGATTGGCCATCCCCAGACTGTAATGTTTGTCTTTTCTGTCTTAGTCTAAGAGTGGCAGCTCATGTGGTGGTGGGAGTTTTAGTGTTCCTGTGTGTCGGGAGACCTGGAGAACTGTCGTGGCTCTGTGTCAGCTCACTCAGGCAGCACACCAGGACTCTTGGAGTTTTCCTAAGTCCTTCCCTGCCTTGAGTTCATGCACTGGTAAGTGCAGTCTGTTAATGATGATAACAGCGTGCATTTACGTATCAGGCTCCATGCAAAGCACTTTATGGTCTTTGCTCACTTAGTCATTATAACACCTGACAAGGGGATTCCTATTGCCCCATTTTATGGAGGAGGACATTGAGGTTCAGACGAAGTAAAAAAGTGCAAGTTCACAACTCGTAAGTGTCCCAACAGTGAACCCAGGCATTGTCACAGATTAACTGTTTCCATAAAGTTTCTGAGGCTCTTCCCATGAAGAGGTGGAATCTGTTTTCCTTGCCTCTTGAGTCTGGACTCTCCATTCCAATAGAATGTGGCAGAAGGGACACTGTGGGAGCTCTGCCATCTGAGTAGCTTCTACCCTTGCCCCTGGGAATGCTGCCCAGAGACAGCGGGTCAACCTACTGGAGGACAAGAGGGCAGGTGAAGGAGAACTGAGGCATAGCCAGCATGGGACATGCTAGTAATGCCACAGTGGACTTCCAGTCCTGCAGATCCTCTAGCTGCCCCCTCTCCACCAGCTGAATGCAGTTGAGTGAGTGACCCAGGAGAAACTAGCAGAGTCATTACTGGGCAATTTATGGAAGTGTGGAAAGTAAGCCACTTCATTTTTAGAGTCACTTGTTATGCAACAATAGCTAACAGATACACAATCTTACTGTGGAGACATACTCTGAATATCATTGGTATAACTGAAATGAGGCAATACAGAGTAAGAGTGTGAAGGCAGACTGCCTGGCTTCAAATTCCAGCTCTACCCTTTACTACTTGTGTGACCTTCGGCAAGTCACTTTACCTTTTTGTACCTTGCTTTCTCCCTCTGTAAAATGGGGGTGATAATAATAGTATAGTTACCTTATTGGGTTGTTGTGATGGTTAAATGAGTAACTAGAAATATAAAGTGCCTAGAATAATGCCTAGCACTGAGTGTTCTCTTATGCTCCCTAAAGAAAGGAAATTTCCAGGCTCTTTGGGGACTGTGGCAGGAATCATGCTCTTAAGTTCTTAGTCCCCCAGTGAGATTGAGCCAGAAGACGCCAATGAGACATCTGAGGGATTTTCTTTACTCTTATATAATATGCAGACTTGCATGGTGACCCTGGAGGTAAATGCTATTGGTGCTATTTTCCCAGATGAGAAAACCAAGGACCAGAGAAAGAGCTAGCCTTCAGCCAGCTTCCTAATTGCTGGTTCAGGCCTTTCACTCGATAGGCATCTTCTGTGGGTCTCATTCCCCAGCCTCCAGACTGGGGCAGAGGTAGGTTCTCTGAATCCCGTCATCCAGCCCTCCTTGGGGTGGAGTGGGGGGGGGTGGGGAGTGGCAGCGCAAGGAGGCCCGTCACCAGAATCCGCAGGAAGGAGGATGGGGCAGATTCCAGCAAGCTGGCAGAGAAAGGCCAGCTCCTAGGTTCTCTCCATCGCCATCTCTCTCTATCCTTGGTCTTTGTTCCTAGTCATCAGCATCCTCTCTCCTTCAGTCTCCCTCTTCCCATTTTCAGTGGGCTGAGCACCAAGTGGGGGGGGGGATGAAACCTGAGGTTCACTGAACACCCAACTTGTGTCTGATACTGTACAAACATTTTCCTCCTTAATGGACACAACAACAACCCCACAAGAGACGCGTGTTACCTCACTGTCGCAAATGAGGGAACAGGAGCCCCAAGAGTCTTGCCCAGAAGGTACCTCTAGTAGGTGTCAGGGCTGGGATTTGAATCCAGGCCCTCTGACTTCAGAGCCACAGCCATTTCCATCACCTACCTGGCCTCCTCCAGGGAAGCCGGGAGCCCGGTGTGGAAAGTTGGGTGTGGAAACAGCCAGGTGGAAACTGCACTAATGAAAGGAGAGAGTGAGCCAGGCCAGGCCCCCAGAGCTGGTTCCTCATCAGCTGCGCCCCAGGAGGAGAGATGTTTCCAGCATCCTCAGCAGCTAATTGCCAGCTTCTTTTCCTTTCCCTCCTTGGGTGTTTCCTATGCCCTCATCGGCGCTCCATGCTCAGCCTGCAGAGCACGGCTCCTTGGAGCTGGGAGGGCTGCGGGTGGGTGCTGAGAAGGAGCCTGCTGGGCCCACTCACAGCCCCCTGGCCCCGAGCAGCTACCTGGAGGCAACTCCAGAAGGCAAGGACCTCCGTGGGCTCCATGTGTGGCTGATCCCATGATCTTTAATAAGGATTAATAAACTGATAGCACTACATGCTCTAATATTCAAGTCTGTATCTGACATCCATGTGGCCATCACACTGTCATCACTGATACTCCTCATGACTTTCCCTCACTGGGCTGAATGCCTTCTGTGTGGGATGTCACTTCCCATTCACACCAGCCCCAGAGAGAGCTTTCACAAGGCCTGTGCCTCACTGAGGTGTTGTCCAAACCTCAGATGTGGCAACTGATGCCCAAAGAGGCTCAGTGGCTTCCCTGTTAGCAAGTGGCTGTGCCAGACCTTCAAGCCCAGGTCCCTGTGGCCCCTGAGCTGGCACCCCAAGCACTGTGCTCCAGATGAGGCAGAGGATGAGGGCGACATCTCACTCTCCACAAGAGGAGCTGATGGGCAGCACTCTTCCGTGGGTGGCTCCCAGCACAACCTGGATGCCACTGGGCTGGTCTGCTGCACTCCTGCCCATCCTCTTAGCTGTTCTGCCCACCTCCTGATGCACCCCCACCAAAGGCGTGGAGATGGTGCTGGCCCCTCAAGTCTCTCCACTGCCTGACCACCCAGGGCCATCTCAAGGCCCGTGGAATGTTGGTTAGCGGCCACTACATCTTGACCATTGAGCGCTGTTAGTGAAACCTGTGCCTCTCCGGTCAAGCCTGCACCTGGGGATGTTCCACCCACTCTCTCTCACTCCTCCTCTCTCCTTCCTCATGCCTCCCCTGCACACCCCCTTTCTTTCCCTTCCCTCTACTCAGCTTCCCTCTTCCTAGTCAAGAAATGGAAGGACAGCCCTGACCAGTTTGGCTCAGTGGATAGAGCGTCGGCCTGTAGACTCAAGGGTCCCAGGTTCGATTCCGGTCAAGGGCATGTACCTTGGTTGCGGGCACATACCCAGTAGGGACTGTGCAGGAGGCAGCTGATCGATGTTTCTCTCTCATCAGTGTGTCTAACTCTCTATCCCTCTCCCTTCCTCTCTGTAAAAAATCAATAAAATATATTTAAAAAAAAAAAAAAGAAATGGAAGGACATAGCACTCAGGGTCAGGAGGCTCAGGGCCAATGTCAGCTCCCCACTCCATGGCTGGGTGACCACAGCCATTTAGGGTCCTGGGGTAGAGGAGAACCCAGCTAACATTTGGAGTGCCTGCTCTGTTCCCAGGCTCCTTAGGGGTCACTCTGCCTATTTTACCCCTTGCAGCCTCCCAATGAGCTAGAGTGGAGATAGAGGTGGAAAGGGGTTCACCCAAAAGTAGACACATGGACTATATCTGTTGTTGTTGTTGTTGTTGTTTTTAATGAGGAAAAAGAGGTGAAGCCATTTGCCCCAAGGCTAGCTGGAATTCCGTCCGAACTCAAACCAGCTCTATCCAAGTGCAAAGTCTGTGCTCGTCCATGTGTTCATTCAGTGTGTGTATTCCCTGAGCACCCACTCTGTGCCCAGCACTGTGCTAGGCCGAGAATTAGCAAGACATTTTATGGCGCAAACTTCCTCCCCAGGTGACTAGGGAGTCAGGGGCCAGAGGAGGTCATGAATGGAAAAGCACTTGTAAATGACAAAGGACAATGCATGCCCACCTCTCCCCTTAGACCTGCCTCTGCTCAGCCACTCAGAGGGGCCTGGGTGGACAGATGCCAGAAGTTACTGGCAGATCCCTACTGGACCACTGAACTGCACAGGGTTTCCTCCTTTCATCTTTCCTGGCACCGAGGTGTAAGGTGAAAATTAAACTAGCAGAGGGCCTGAGGCTGGCTCAGCATCCCACCTCAACCCGTGCGCCCAGGCCCAGGACAGGCTGCTCTGAGAAGCACTGTGCCTTCCTCCAGGTCCCTCGTTCGGCTGGCCCTCCTGCAGAAGCCCTGTGCTGTGACAGAGCCATGAGCAGACCCTGCCAGGGCAGGGACAGTGCCAGGAGGAAGCCTGGAGCTTGTGCCAACACTGGGAGCAGGATGGGAGGTTATTTTTAGAGGCAGCCTGATGGGGTAGCCGTCTGTCCCACTTCACAGTGACACGGAGATGCCCTCTGAAGAAGGAGAGGAGCTTTGCAATCCAACACAGCCTCTTCTAGCCTGTCAGAGCCACTCATCCAGGGAGCCTGCCTTGGTTGCTGAAACCTGCCAATGGCCCCTAACTCTTAATTTTGTAGACAAGGAAGCCATGGGGGCAAGAAAGTGACTCTTGTATATTGAATGACTTCTCTATGCCAGGGGCCTTATGCATATCCCCGCAGGTACTCCTCCCAGGACTCCTGAGAGGAGGGCATTACTCATTCTCATTTTACAGAGGAGAAAACTTACAGAGAAACTAAGTAACTTGCCCAGAGTCACACAGCTTGCGAATGGCAAAGCCAGCATTTAAATCCGGAACTGCCTGATGCCAAACCCTGCCCTCTTCCCACCCCGCGGTGGCTCTTGGAAACATGTCTCCTTCCCAATGTCTGGACGAGCCTCTCTGGCCATATCCAATCCTTCATTCCTCCTTGTGACCTTCAGTCCTGACCTTCCATGAGCCTTGTAAACCTCTGGTTGAGTCAGCCTTGGCCCGTGGCTCTCTTGGGAGGTAATGAGCATTTATTAGGTTTGTACTATGTACCAGGCACGGGAAGCCCCTTGGGTTTAAGCAGTGGGCCACTGAGTACCCTCAGACCTCTGTGCTCTGAGCTGCACCTCTGTTCTCCTATTTAATCTTCATCATGGCCCTGGGCAGCAGTGCTATCGTTTCCATTTTGCAGGGGAGGAAAATAAGGGCTAGAAAGATTAACTCTCATTTGCCCAGACATTGACAGCATGTGGGTTAGGGCTCCTGTTACAGTTGTAGTAGTCATTTAAATGTTTCCTGCCCGGTTCCTACTAAGCACCCCCTTATTACAGAATTGCCAAGGGCTTGAGGAAGAGAACCTCTCTGGTTCAGTACCCCCATCCCTCATCTTATGTTGACCTTGAGGCCGGTAACAATCATCTAACTCTGTTCACTTTGCAGACGAGAAAGCAAAGCCCAGAGAAAGGACAGAGCTTTCTGTGTGCTGCACAGCAACAAAGACAGGACTGAGCACCTACTTCCGCCTGCTCCTCAGCTGCCCTCAGCCTCGGACAGGGGCCCTGGGCCCTGGGCCCCAGCAGTCCCAAGCACAGCCGCAGGTAGGTGTCCTCTTAGCCCTGTGCACTTGATCTCACAGGAGCCCAGAGACCCTGGGAAGGGCTCCAACCCAGAGAGAAGCTAAGAAACTCCTGTAGCATACATTTCAAAACACACAGAATCAAACATTTCATCAGGAACCAGGTCAGTGGGAAGTCCTGCTGGGCCCAGGGTGGAGAGTGTGGTACAGCGGGAAGAGCTGGGCCTAGGAGCCAGGGGCCCAGGGGCCTGTCCCTGTGACTCCCTGTGGGGCCTTGTCAGGCGGGGCTGGGGTCCTTGACCTCTCCGGGCCTCCTTCCCATCTCTAGGAGGGCAGAGGGTGACTAGGTGGTCTCTTAAGTTTCCACTTAGCTCTGTAAAGTGGTAGATAAAACCTGCCATTCCATTGGAGGGACAAAGGGACACCGATGACAAGGCGACTCATGTTGGAACTCATGTTGGAATGGCTAGAAGTCTGCAGCATCTGGAGGTGGAGGGA
>PVJC01005855.1:30226-57322 GCA_004026665.1 Murina feae | reverse complement strand
GGGGGGGGTGTGCACACACAGGATGCAGCAGAACAATGATTCTCTCTTATCATTGATGTTTCCATTTCTCTCTCTCTCTCTGAAATCAATAAAAGTATATTTAAAAAGAAAGAAAGAAAGAAAGAAAGAAAGAAAGAAAGAAAGAAAGAAAGAAAGAAAGAAAGAAAGAAAGAAAGAAAATACTGTTTTATCTTACAGGGGTTTTAAAAATACCCAGTGTGGTGATCTTTTATATCATTTATTTTGCATTTGTTTATTTTTTTCAGCATGCTATCGTAATAATAACTTTCTATTCTTTGGAAGAATTAGCTCAGATGATTAAATCCCCTTCTGAGCATTTAGAAGGGGCAGCCAAAGAAAGCTGATTTGAATACAGAGAATAAACAGTAATTAAACTGTAAATGTTGATTTTCTTTTGAAGTCCACTGGCGTGTTTGGTGTGAATAAAGAGTGTATTGTCAGTTATTTTTCCTGCTGCCGCAGTTATGGCACGTGAGAATCATTGGAGGGCTATGTTAAATTGGGGAGTTTCCCAGGCTGCTGAACTGAAACTTCCTTTGTTTATATTAAAGCATGGATATTTTTTCCCCTCACACAGTACACATTGATTCTAGATAAACTCAGAGAGGACTTTTTCTCTCTTATACTCATCTACTTCACTGTAATCTGGAGAGGAGCTTTTAAAATCTGGAAAATGTGGCTTCTTCACTGGAAACTGAGAAGGGCTATTTCATTGTGCATTTTGGGGAAACTGTAAAAGAGTGGTTCCAATCTTGGCTGTTCATTAGACTCACCTGGGAGGCTTTTAAACCCCCAGGGTTCAGGCTTCCCCCCATCCTCCATCAATTGTATCAGATGCTCCCCAGGTGATTCCAGTGCATGGATGAGAACCACGGTTGCCTTAACAGTCTAAGGAGCACCGGTGCTCAGCAGCCTTTTCCAGAAGGACTCGGAAAACCTGGCTTGCAGTATATGAACGTGTTCACTGTTATTTTCCTCCAATTGAAAATTAAAGGGCCCGCATGTTGGCTCACCCTGAGGCACGTGGTAATGTATACTTTCCTCGTGCTCTAACAGAAACATTGAAGAGACTTTGATGGTTATAAAACTGTCACATGTTCAGCACAGGCATACTTCTCTTTTTACTGGGCTTTGTTTTTATGTGCTTCACAGGTGTGGCATTCTTTACAAACTGAAGGCAAGACCCTCCACCAGCAAAAAGATTGCGAATGGCTTTATTGTGCTGCCTTATTGGGGTGGTCTGGGACTAACCAGCAATGTCTCTGAGGTGTGCTTGTCATTGGTCGGGCTTGTGGTATTCAGGGTAGGTGCTGCAGGCTGGTGGTCTCCTGAAAGAGCCACACGCACGCAGCACACACACACACATACACATACAAAGTCAATGGGTTAGCCACTGCTGATGACTTTCACAAGTTATTTACCACCATATGGACGGGTTCAGATGGATTCTAAAGAGAACGTTTTCAGCTGGGATTCTGCTGAACTGTTTGGGGCTGGTTGGCTATTACTGTCTTTGCAAACGTAATTATGATGGAATCCAAATCTCTCCATTGTGAAACGATAGTCCTATGAATCTGGTTCTACTGCATCTAAGGCCTCCCAAAGGGGTCAGTAATGAAAGTATTTTGTAAGCTGTAAAGCTCTAAGCAAAGTAAGTTAATGAATTGTATATATTTTGTGAAGTTCACAGTTTTTATATTTAAAGTCAATAGCAAATAAGATATTCCTATAATGGGGAGCCAGGAAAGGTGGTTTACTCTGGGGTTGCTCTGGTGGGAGTGGGATGAGCTTTTCTTAGTAAACTCAAAATAGATGGAGGGTAGAGTATAGAGATCCTCAAATCAGAGGCAATTTATTGTTGGCCATTGTATTATCAACAGCTTTGAGAGGTTTGTATATTCATTCATTCAACAAGCATTCATTGATGATTTACTGGATGTCTAGTTCCAGGGGCTAGAAAGCCAGCAGTGAACACAGCAGAACAAATCTGCACTCATGAAGTTTACATCATAGTAGGGAGGGAACAACAATATATATGTTTTAGAGAAAAATAAAGAGAACAAGCTTAGGAAGAACCAGATTATGATTTTTCACATGATGAGTGCCCACCTCCCCAAGGTGACATTTGAGCAAAAGATTGAAGGTGAGGGAGGGAGTCACACTCATGTCAGAGAAGGCCATCCAGGCAGCAAAGAACAAATAGTACAAAGGGCTTGAGTTGGGTTACACCTGGCCTTGCCAGAAAACACACAGAAATTGTGACTTTCTATTAAACAACATAATTTTAAAATATTAGTATGTGACATACAATATTTGGGACATACTGGTACTTATAACAAAACAACAACAACAATAGTGTCCTGTATTTTTATCTCCTAATTCTGGCAACTCTAGTTATACCTAGCATATTTGCAAGAGAGGAAAGGAGGCCACTGGGTGGAGCGGAATGAGGAAGGCAACATAGAAACAGGTGAAGTACTTGGGGCCAGAGTGGGCGGGGCCTTGTAGGCATGATAGGGCTTCAGGTTTTACTCCAGCTGAGACTGGGTGTCACTGGAGGGTCTGCGTAGAGAAGTGCTTTGGTTTTTCCTGAAGTGTAAAAGTACCCGTCAGCCTGCTGTGTTTTATGTTATAGGACAGGGCGGAAGCACAGAGGCCAGCTAGAAGGCTCCTGCAAAAATCCAGGTAAGAGATAATGGCTGTGGGTGAGGAGTGGTGAGAGTCTGGGAGTAGTCTAATGGTAAACCAACAGCTTTTGGACTGGATATAGGGTATAAGCAAAAGAGAGGGGACCAAGGAAGGATGCTGCTGCTATTAAGTGGAAGGGAGGACCTTTGGGTGGAGCAGGAGTTTTTTTTGGGTGGGTGGGGTGCGGGGGACTATGAGTTTATTTTGGATGAGTTCAGCCGCAGAGGTCTCTGAGATATCCAAGTGGCAATGTCAGGTCAGCAGTTACTGTCTTTTCAAATAGCAAAACCTGGCTCCTGGTCGAAGGCTGAGACTTCTTTCTCATGACATGGCTCGAGACAGCTCTCCCGACTGGATGAATGGCAGACAAAGGCCCACCAAAGTCACAGAAGATCAAATGAAAATCCTCATGCAAGCATCCAACCAAAAACCTTACCCAGGTTACGCTACCATTCAGAAGGTTGCTTTGGAAATAGATGTTGACGCGTCTAGAATCCGGACTTGGTTTCAGAATCAAAGACAGGGGCTCCCAGCCCAAAGATCAGAGGCAGAGGAGGGCGTAGATGCGAACCAAGACCAACATCGCAAGCAAGGGCGCCTTTTGGTGAAGATGCAAAATAGACGTAGACAGCCTCATATCACCTACACTCCCTTCCAAGTACACATCCTGCGGGAGGCATCTGAGAAAAACCCATATCCTGGGATTAGTTCCAGAGGGCAGCTTGCTGAGGAAATTGAGGTTCCAGAGTCCAAAGTTTGCATTTGGTTTCATACAATCAAAGGAATAAAGTTCAGGTCCACAGACAAAAACGAACCCAGTGAGCCTTTAGAACAGAAACAAGACTGGGAACAAGGCCTCTGACACAAGAGCATTCTTTCTGGAGACAATCAGGACTTCAGGAGGCTGACAGATGCACAGGACTACACAGCCATCCCTGTGGAGCCTGCACAGGCCAGCAGATGTCAAGGACCATGAAAATAAATTCATTTATGTTATGATTGTTTTTTAATCTTCACCTGAAGATATGATTTTAGAGTGGAAGAGAGAGGGAAAGACAGAGAGAAATATCGATGCCCCTGCACGCACCCCATCCAGGGCCTGGGTCAGGGAAGAGCCTGCGACCAAGGTATGTGCCCTTGACTAGAATCAAACCCGGGACCTTTTGGTCTGCAGGCTGACGCTTTATCCACTGAGCCAAACTGGCTAAGGCCATGCAGGGTGTTTTTTTTTTTGTTTGTTTGTTTTTTTAATATATATATTAAACACACACACACACACACACACACACACACACACACACACACACACACACACAACAAAGCAAGACCTGGAATTGCATCCTTTCACCCCAGGGAAAATGGGAAATGAGAGCAAGGGTGAGAAGGCTGTTTAGCAAATGGGGATATTCATGGCCCTGCTTTTGGGGTCTTCCTGGAGGATTGCGACGGTCTCAGGGACCTGATAACTAGGGGCAGCTGGTGATTTCTTGAATCCCAGGGGCAGACAGACTATCAGGGCCCTCGGATGACAGATGGAAGAGCTGAGCTGGATGTCACATCCCCTTGCTTCCAGCTGCCAAAACCTAGCTGAGTCACTGAATGCCACCACCCCTCAGCTACCCTCCCTCAGTCTTCTGGCTTGTGGGCAGGTTAACCCTTTCTTGCCACTTCCCCTCAGCACAGAGCTGTGAGAGAACCATATGGACTCTCCCTAGAGATTACCTCAGAAGAAGAAAATTCTCTGTGGAGGGGTGGGCACATTCTCATTCTGTTTATGGTTCACAGCGACAGCCCTGAGCCCATCTGAAGCTCACACAGCCCAGCCTCTGGCCCTGTCTCCAGGAGCCCGCTCCTTTCTTCTGGGTCTTAAGGACACTCCTGCTTCATCCTTTCGAGCTGAGGCAGCAGCAGATGTTATCATTTTATCTCTCCCACCCACTAAATCTTGGCTTCTTTTCAAGGCACTTTCCCATTTTCCCAGTTTCCTTCTTGAAATATTTTTCTGTTCGCATTCTCTGTAGATTCTGTGAGACCTTGGCAATTTTCTCTTGGGCTTGTTTTGTTACGTATTCCCTCCATTCCGCCTCCCTCATTTTATTTCTTATGGGTTGGTATATACTGAGGTTTGGTTTGCATTTCTGTTCATCTGACTCTAATCAATAAGGCTTAGAATGAAGGCTTTAAAAACACACACAAAACAAACCTTATGTTACTTGTGGGTTTCTCAGTTTTATTCAGAAATCAGTTATACATCCCTAATAATGAAACTGAATTTGGGCAAGTTTGAGTGAGTCTTCCTATGCCAAGTCCACAATAGGTCTGCCAGCTGGGATAAGCTATATAACTATTGCCATTCATATTTTGTTTTAAGACCAGCCAGTGTGGCTCAGTGGTTGAGTGTCAACTTGTGAACCAAGAGGTCATGGTTCCATTCTCAGTCAGGGCATATCCCCAGTGAGCGGTGTGCAGGAGGGGACCAATAGATGATTCTCTCTCATCCTCTCATCATTGTTGTTTCTATCTTTCTCTCTCTCCCTTCCTCTCTGAAAAAAGAAAAAAAGATGTTTCTATCTCTCCTTCTCCCTTCTTCTCTGAAATCAACAGAAAAAAAATCTCTCCATGTCTCTCCTTTCCCTCTTCCTCCCCTCTCCCTTCCCTCTCTCTAAAATCAATAAAAAAATATATTTTGTTTCAAGAGTATCAAACTCCACTCAGAAGTTTCCCAGCGGCTTTATTTTGGGAAGAAGTTATTTTGATCCAAAGATCTGGACGGAGGAGAGCTACCCGGTTTGGGTCACGTGATTTAGCTTGTTCAATGACTCTGGGCTAAATCCAACTCAGACTCTAGTTCCACATGGTACCCAGGCTCCCTTTGTCTGACCCTCTCTTCCTGCTAATCAGCTGGGTTTGAATTCAAAAGCCTTTTTCTTTGATGTCAGTTATTGTTGATATTCTTGGCAAATTGCCATGCTACTACTCTGTTAAGGGTGAGTTTTTCATCTTCATCCTCTGGTATCTCAAATGGGTTATCCCTTTGAGGTCCGTGGGAAACGTAATATGGGTGAATTTCCTTGGAAAGAAGTGTCTCAATAGTCACTAAGCCCCCTTTTGATGGCTCCTAAATAGACCTTTCTTGTAGCAAAATCTGCTCTGCAGCCTGTATTTTTTTGCGATGAATCTTTATTGTGTTTCTGGCCTTGGTCTTGTTTTGTGTTGGCCATCCTACAGTTTTCAAATTGGTTGATTAGAAAAATGCAATGTGATTTTTTCTTTTCTTTTTTCTTTTGCCATGCATCTATCTAGATCCTCTTCTGTGCCAGACACTTTACTAGTCTTTTATCTGGAAGATGCATTCAGTTCTCACAACCCATTTTATAGATGGAGACTGATCCTAAGAGAGGTTAGATAACTTGCCCCAGTTAATTTTACAAAGTGTGGGAAACCAGGTTTGTCATTGCTGAAACACGTGTTCTAAAGGACAAAACTTCCTAAAGCAATATAATGGTTAAACCAAAACAATAGAAGAGAATCAAGACAATTCCTCCCAAAGATTTTAGTTTCCCTAAGAAATTCAACTACTGTGGTAATCATTGGGATCTAAAAGTTGAGCTGTCTTTGCAATATCCTTTCTCCTGTTCCTAGAGTCAGATCCTGATTAGCCAAAAGAAATCCTGAATTTCTAAGCTGCTAATTAAAAAAACACACCCAACACTTATTTTTATTGACTTCAAGAGAAAGGGAGAGAGAGAGATAGAAACTCAATGATGAGAGGGAATCACTGATTGGCTGCCTTCTGCACACCACATATTGGAGACTGAGCCTGCAACCTGGTCATGTGCCCTGACCAAAAATTGAACCATGACCTTCTGGTTCATAAGTCAACGTTCAACCACTGACCCACACCAGCTGGGCTAATTTTTTAAAATTTATTTGAGAGAGAGAGAGAGAGAGAGAGAAAGCCATAGATCTGTTGTCCCACCTATCCATGCACCCACTGGTTGACTCTTATATGTGCCTAGTCAGGGATCGAACCCATACCTTGGTGCATCAGGAAGATGTTCTAGCCAACTAAGTTATCTGGCCAGGACTAAGCTGCTAATTTTTTTTAAATGTTGTTTTGAACAGAATGAGATCCTGAATCAGAAACCTGTATTGTGCATTGGCAATAGACTAAATAGCTATTAAATGACAGGCTATGGGAATACCACTTATTAAAGACACACTGTCTTTAAAGACACACCATCTAATTTTCCCATGATTGCTACACAGTGATTGTTATAATCCTAATGAATTGTTGATAGGTTAGCTCAGGTTAAAAATGGAGGCAGAAGATGAGAGAGTGATTACCTTTACCGTTGTTCCCAGCAGAAGGTCAGAGGATGAATTCCAAATGAGAAACTGAACTGAATTGGCCTCTTTCCATGTGTGCTTGATGAGGTGTTTCTTATGAGACTTTTATTGGTCGAGCTTGAAAGACCATCTTTTACAAAAGGTCAAAGTCCCTATTATCAAGAAATAGGAAAATCAGGTTAGAAATTACTAGAAATTCTGCTGTTAGGTTTTTTCCTTTATCATTTCTTACACATAAGAGCGAAATACAGGAAATTTACAGATGAAATGTGTGATGTCTACATGGATATAAGATTTTATTTTTCCCCCCTCTACTGCCTACAATAATTACTTACCTGAATGTAAGGAGAAGGTGACCAAAATCAATGCAGCAACAATAGAATTCACTGGTTTCTTCTCCTGCCCCAGCCTCCTAGGGATCATGGTGTGATGGTGAAGCGCTCAGATTCTGGAATTGAATAAGTCTAGGCCTAACCTGGTTCCTTCACATATTGGCTTGGTTTGGGAATGAGTCACACAATCTCTCTAACTTGTGGTTTCCCATCTATAAAGTAGGGATGAAAATAGTACCCACATTATATGGTTACTATAAAGATTAAAAAGACTAATGTCTACAAGACATTTAGCAGAGTACCTGCCATATTAAGAATTGAATAGCCCTAACTGGTTTGGCTCAGTGGATAGAGCGTCGGCCTGGGAACTGAAAGGTCCCAGGTTCGATTCTGGTCAGGGGCATGTACCTGGGTTGCGGGCATATCCCCAGTAGGGGGTGTGCAGGAGGCAGCTGATCGATGTTTCTCTTCCATCGATATTTCTAACTCTCTGTCCCTCTCCCTTCCTCTCTGTAAAAAGTCAATAAAATATATTAAAAAAAAAAAAAGAATTGAATAGATGGTAGCTGTTTTTTTAAAAAATTATTTTTACAGAAAAGATAGCTAGTTCATTAGTTGAAAACACTGGTAGAAATGAAGATGGAAGTTCATAAAGGGAATGGGAAGATAATACTGGAACTCCCTGATACCCATTGTATGTAAATCATGTAACAGTGTTCAAAGGATCATACAATAATCCTGGGCTGTAAGAGAGGACTGAATCACTCCTATTTCCATCATAAAGGCTGAGGGCAATAACAGGGTGTGGACCAACAAGTCCTGCCTGTCTACCTGGAAATGACTAATCTCCTTTCTCTAATTTAATAATGCAGGATGATTTTATAGAGGGTAAGAAGAGAGAATGTGTAAATGGCCAGAGTGGGGAGTGAGGGTAGAAAGGAGAGAATGTTCTAAGGTCGACTCATCTGATAGCCAATATCCTGTGTCAACTTGAGTTATCAAGCACAGATTCGAGCTCTGAGTTAGCTGTGTGGCATATGGGTACCCGATTCCCACTCTCCCAACCAGCAAGGACAAGGTCTCTTAGCCAAGTTCATCCCGAGGACAAAGGCCTGGAGGTGTTTTTTGAGGGATGGCATATTCTTTTATAATAAGACTAGAGGCCTGATACATGAAATTCTTGCAAGAGTAGGCCTTCCTTCCCCAGCTGCCAACACTGGCTTTCCTCAGGCACCCAGAATCTGGGCTTCCCTCACAGCCCTGGCTTCATCTGGAAGGTTGTCTGGAAGGATGTCTGGTCTAATTAGCATATTATGCTTTTATTATTATAGATATTACAGCTATACTAGGGACCCGGTGCACAAAATTCATGCACGAGTAGGTGGGGGAGGGAGAAGAGTGGGGAGGTCCCTCACCCAGACTTGTACTTTATCCAATTCGAGAGCCCTCAGGAGATGTGCTACTGACGGCTTGGACCCACTCCACACGGTTCTCTGCTCTCTGCCGGGCCTGTCTGCTCCACACTATGGGGATGGGCAAGCAGGCCCTACTGGGCGCTGTCTGTGGGGTCCCCAATGGCTCGCGCCCCCTCATCCTCTTGTCCACAGCTGCCGTCCCAGCCAGGCCTAGGCCAACATGGCAGCTGAGGGTTCCCTGATGGATCTGACTCACCCTGCCTTTTCGTCCCCAGGTCCGCAGCTGCCACCTCAGCTGAGGTCTGGCTGGGGTGGCGGCTGTGGGGTCCCCATCACTGGCTCCCCCTCCTCCGCAGCTGGGCCCAGCAGGCCCTGCTGGGTGTCGCCTGTTGCCCCCACTTGTCTGCTCGAGGGTCATCATGGCGACCTCCCAGCAGGCCCTGCTGGGTGTTGCTTGTGGTCTGATTGCCTGCTGGGCTCCTGTTGCCAGGGTAACGCCACCAGTGTCCTGCCCCCCTGCTATGGGTGCCGCCATTTTTGTCCTGAAGTGATGGTTAATTTGCATATTACTCTTTTATTAGATAGGATAGGAAACAGTACTGCCATTTGTAGACCAATATGAGGAAATAAATTTCATTTAAAAGCTCACTTTGGAGTATAGAGAAATGCCTTTGAACTCTGCAGCTTACCTAGTAGTCATTTATTCCCGCACTATTGGTGAGTGAGCAGAGAGGCTGAGTGTAATCTCACTTCCGTGTATGATTCCTGAAGGCAGTTTTTAAGTTATATAGGCAATTAGAGGTTTCTTTCATGACCTCTCTCTGTGTTTGCTTTCTACTGGTGAGTATAGTGAAGGCATTCTAATTTTGTTTAAAACTAAAATCATGGCTTCAAGTATTGAGCTATGGCTGTAGATAATTCTTCAGATTGTGTTAGCACTCCTTACTCTGTTATTGGAAATGCATTGCTCTTTCCGAATGCAGAGATTGTCTTCCACCTTCTCAAATGTAAATGGTTTCATTCCAACTTCCATAGCGTGAGTTTGGTGGACTTCCTCTAAGTAAGCCAAGCACATTCTCCAAATACCAAACATAACATGGAGATTCCAAGAGGCATCAGGTCATTGTGCTCTTCTGTGTTGGTCTCTCCACCCCCAGCCCAGTTAATGGTGGAAGGAGTTCAAATAACTGCTTAAGACTACAGACCAGTGGACACTGCTAAGTTGTGCTCAATGCCAGTTCAACTGCTCTGTTTTCTGTATCATGAAATCAATGCTTAACCTGTATTCTTAACCCTTGAGCTGCATTCTCCTGACCTGCCTCTTCTCTCCTCTGCCAATGGATTCACATCGTTTTTGTGTGTGCCTTGTCTGGCTGCACTGGCTCCAGCTCTGTAAAGACTGTCTGTGGGTGGTTTCCCTGTACAGCAATGACAAGGGCAAAGGTCAGAAACTTCCATGATTCATTTCCTTTTTGCTGCACGCAGGCTGTAGATGGTTTTGTGGGTGAGTCACCCAAATGCTAAACACAGGAGGGATTTTCTTCACATAGAGGCCCCGAGGCTCCGCTATGCCTGAATTAGAAGAACTGAGTTCTTAATATCTTCTTAAATTTTCTTTTTTAATTTTTCCTGATGACTTCATAAGCTCATTTGCATCCACTTTCTTTGTGTCTGACTACTCTGATTTGTGAAAGCTGCCTAATGCTTAGAGAACTGTCTGATATCTTGTGGACACACTGAACTCTAACTCTAGAGCAGTGGTTCTCAACGTGGGGCACACACCCAACAGGGAGGAAATTTGATTTTTAAGGGGTCAATTCGAGAATGAGTTATTAACAGTAAATTTTTTGCATTTCTTTTGGTTCTAGGGACCTCATATGCAGTATATAAATATATATTGTGACATATTTATGTATTTCAGTTCTTTATTATACGTTTTGAAATTTTATTTGCTATTTTTTCATATCACTTCATATTATTATTATTATTATTAATTTAAACAATTTCTTAGTGATTTCTTCCTCAGTACTTCAACTGTCCTTTCATTTTTCTATTTTTCTCTTTCATGGATGCCATGTTCTTTGGAAGGTTGTTCAGACCACGTTAATGGCCTTTCAGGCTTCCTTCACGTGAATAGGAGTTCAAAAATAATAATAAGAATTATAGGTCATGGGGGAAGGGGAGGAATCAGGATTTTAGAGATGCTTAGGTGGGGCATGGCCAAAAAAGGTGGGGAATCACTGCTCTAGAATAAATGGACTCTTAAAAATATGACCCAAATATCCTCTGGTATTACAGCAAGCTCTGGTATAGCATCTGGTATAGCATGGATCTTGACGACAGCAGACCACTCATCAACAAGCCACCTTCCTCATTTTCTCCCAGAAAACAATTTATGGGAGGAGCATGGACAACAGGCAACTGAGAAAGACATCAAATACCTCGAGCTAGCTCTGCAGTAAGGTGTTTTTTTCCTCAAGGAAGGGAGGGACATTATTTCCTTTCTTTTTTTAACCCTTTAGAGTGATGAATTAGAATATACAGAAATAAAACATAAACGTATAGTATGATGAATAATTACAAAGTGAACACCCCTCCATCAAGCAATGGAACATTGCCAGCCCAGAAACCCTCCCCTGTTTACCTTGGAGGCCACATCCTCTCCCTCCCTTTTAGAAGTAACCACTACCCTGACTTTTGTGGTAATCACTTCCTTGCTTTTCTGACCATCTATTTATGCCAGGTTATTATTTTCTGAAGCAATATCACGTCCATCTTCTGCCGGTGGCACTAACTTGTTTGTATTAAGTAATGACCATGGCATGACATTGGGCTGCAGTTGTTTGTGTGTGCAGTTCTCTCCCCCAACCCCAACATCCCACAGGACTGCTTAACCGTGTTTACTGTGTGTGAACTAACAGTACCCGTGCTCAGACACATGTTTAAAATAATGACAGATTGGAGGTGAAATGAGCATGAAACTTCCAGCGATCTCTCTCCTGTGTTTTGGGTTTCCCGAGCTGCATGTAGAGTTAAATAGTAATTTTGTGATGGGAAATAGGAATACTCCTTCCCTCCTCATAACAGGACAGCCCCTCTTCTTAATTTCGCTGGAAAGTAGCCTGGCAAGTTCTAAAATCTGCAAGTTTGGGCATGAGAAAGACCCATTTACTGGTCCTAGATTATCTCTCTCCTGGGAGAATATGCGTGCCTTTGGGAATATTTCATCACACTAGTTATTGCAACTTCTCCCAAGGATTCTTTAACCTTCTTTGGTCTAACACATTCTCTGCTGAGCTAGAAAAAATATATAAAGTGTAAATGAGGCTTAAAACCAGATTCTTAACCATATTTACTTTCCTGTCTTCCTTTACTTTCTTGATTGGCTCAGGCAAGTTTGTGGACCAAGGGAAGGAAGACTGATATTTATTGCGTGCCTATGATGTGCCAGGTGCTTTTGAGTTTATTACCTTATTAAATACTGACAGCATTGTGGGATACAAAATGCCCCCCTTTTGTAATGAAGGCCACTGAGCAGCAGAGAGGTTAAGTGTCTATTCAGGATCACATAGAATTGGAATTCAAAGGTCGGACTCCAAAACCAAGTTCTCCTTCTTCATCAATTTGCCTCTCATGTCATTTGCTTGGTGTCTTTAAAGTGCACTTGGAAACGATTTCTTAAGCACTTTCATTTCTATCAAACATAATGAAAATGTCTTGGCTTTGTTGGTAGAAATGGATTCAAGGTCCCAAAGAGTTTTATTCTTAAGAACGGTGGCTCTTAGCTTGGGAAACTATAGGATAAATGGCATCAGGTAGAAGCAGCCAGGCTGGAGGGAGGACGATCAGTCTTTAAAACTTACATTTGATTCAAGGCCACTTTCCATGCTTCCTGACATCACAGATCTGGCCTCCTCTGTGACCTGGTGCCTATAGTTATCGCAGGCATTGTACGTTTCTAGTGAAGTGAGAGAACCTAAGTAGAAGGTGGCAAAGACAGCATGCAGTGGGACTACCCTGCACACACCCATCGTGACTCGCTGTGGATACAATTGGGTGAAATGCTCGTCCATCCTGGGCCTCATCCAAGAATTGGTCACTGAAGCACCACAAGGACTTTGATGGCTTGCCTATAAGGAAGTTCGCAGTGTGGTTCCTGTAGCCAGTGATTCCCTGTGAGAGGAGAGCAGGGGAAATGCTTGTATGAAGCAGTTTGGTCAGTCGAGGAGGTGCTGGGAAAAGCGACAAGACAGGGATTTAATTTGGTAGTATGTCTGGAGGTGGCATTGATGGGGCATGTTCAAGTTATTTTCAGAAGTGCTTATGTATTGTCCAAATCCATGTCCTTAACTTTGGGAGGGAGTCACATCTGAGTCACACTAAATGTGGAACCTGAACGAAGCCCAGAGCCTGTCGCTGGTGCCAGGACCTTGGGCCATTGACTTTCATTTACCACATAAGGTTTGGTGCCCAGTGTTAAAGGGCATTTTTTCAGAGGAGGAAGTGGGAGAGAGGGCAGTGGTGGCAGCTCCAACTTCAACACGACTCTCGGACCTTTTAACCTGTGGCAATGAGGAACAATTTTTCATCCTCTTCCTGACCTGGCTCTGCTCTGCAATGCCTTGGACGTGACACACTGCTGGCATCCTCTTATGAAAGGCTTTTTCCTCTTGCATAATATGTATGTTGAATCTGTTCATTCTTGATTCATTCATTTAATCAACAAACATTTTTTGAGCTCACATTAAGTGCCAGGCAGTATCTTAGAGGTTGGTGATATGCAATTGAACAACACAATGGATTTCATTTGTACTGTTCATTGTTCAATGAACTTTAAAAACATAATTATGTAATTACAAGTGTTATGCAAAAAAAGTTGCTTGTATTTGGCATCCATAGGAATTATTAAAAAATAAAAAAGCCAGCCCAGCTGGTGTTGCTCAGTAGTTGAGCATTGACTTATGACCCAGGAGTCACAGTTCGATTCCTGGTCAGAGCACATGTTCAGATTGCTGGTTCAATCCCCAGTGGGGGGCATGAAGAAACAACCGATCAATTATTCTCTCTCATCATTGATGCTTCTATCTCTCTTTCCCTCTCCTTTCCTCTCTGAAATGAATAAATATATATTGAAAAAAAGCGCCATACATAACACTCAGATGCTGGGAAATAACAAGGATTTTACTAGGAGACGGGACATGAACCTGAAAAAAAAAATAGCCCATGTATCATTTTCCATGTTGTTTCTATACTGGCAGCAAATTCTTGGATCATGTTTTCTGTGAATTAGTCCCTTCTCCAAGTCATTGTAGGAGCATTATTGATTTATTTCATGACTTTGTGCTACTCACCAAATATTTCCATATATGTGAGATAGGTTAATATCACAAAGTGTTAGAACTGGACAGGACCTCCAATGTTTGTCCACAAGGCACTAAGTTCCAGGTGGGTAAATGATTTGCCCAACCTCAGTGGCTGGTTAGTAGAAGCTGGTCCTGTTCTGACTCCAAAATGGAATTCCTCCCTGATTTGTCTTCCTGACATCTGCTCCACGACTAAACAAACTGTACTGTATCCGACATATGTATTGTGTAATGGCTATGGTGACAATATGGCTAGTATATATTGAGAGTCCACTGTATGCTAAGCAATGAACTGAGGGCTTTATATGCATAACATTATTAACCCCCAAAACAGCCTTGCAAAGTAACCTTATTATGATTTTCATGTTTACAGAAGAAACAGAGGTCCAGTCAATGATTCTCTCACCAGCTTTAAAAATGAGATGATCTTGAACAGCAAAATAAATAATGATAGCACTGCATTAAAACTCAGAATAAGCCCCGCGTGTTTGGCTCAGTGGATAAAGCATCGGCCTGCAGACTCAAGGGCCCCAGGTTCAATTCCGGTCAAGGGCATGTGCCTTGGTTGCGGACACATTCCCAGTGGGGAGTGTGCAGGAGGCAGCTGATCAATGTTTCTCTCTCGTCGATGTTTCTAACTCTCTATCCCTCTTTCGTCCTCTCTGTGAAAAATCAATAAAATATATTAAAAAAAACTCAGAATAAAGTAATAAAGTAAATATTCATGAGTCCATATTGACATCATTAAATAAATGAATAAATAAATACATCGAGGGGGAAGGAACAATTCTTCCCCACGAAAAGATTCCGATTGCCCAGCCAGAGTGGCTCAGTTGGTTGAGTGTTGTCCTGTGCACCAAAAGGTTGCCAGTTGGATTCCCCATCAGTGCACATACCTGGGTTGTGGGTTTGATGCCTGGTTGGAACACACACAGAAGGCAACCAATTGATGTTTCTCTCTCTCTTTCGACCCTTTTTCCTCTAAATATGTCATCAGGTGAGGATTACGGTAAATAAAAAATTTGAATTAATAAATGTAGAAGGGATGAGGGAAATAGAAAATCACCACTAGAATATCATAGTAATAATTGTTGCATGTATCAGTGTGCGTGAAGTTTAAGGACAAACACAATATTTGCAGTCTCAAAGTAGCTTCTCGAAGATATTTAATTGGAAAAGAAATAATCTTACTATCAATAGTAATACAGCAGACATCGCTTCAATTGAGCAAAGTTAATATCACTGGTAACAAGGCATAATGATGTCTTGTACCCTGATATAATGCACTAAGGGAACATCACTTCTGTAGCATTCTTGCTAAAAATGAATAACATCAGCCTCATCATGAGAAAACATCAGGCAAATACAAATTAAGCAACATTCTACAAATTGCCTTCCACTACTCTTCAAGAGTGACAAGGTCACACAAGTCAAGGAAAGACTGAGGTACTGTCACAGTTCAGAGGAATCCAAGGGACGTGACAACTCAATACAATGTGAGATCCTGGAAGAGAAAAGGGATATTAGTGGAAAAACTGCTGAAAATGGAATAGGCATCACTGTAAGTAATATAGCATTGTATCAATGTTTATTATTATTAATCCTCATCCAAGGACATGCTTTTATTGATTTTACAGAGAGAGGAAGGGAGAGGTAGAGAGAGAGAGAGAGAGAGAGAGAGAGAGAGAGAGAGAGAAAGAGAGAGAGAGAGAGAAAGAAAAACATCAATGTGAGAGTGAAATATCAATGTGCACACACTCTTGCATGCACAGTCTTGCACACAACCTGACCAGGAATTCCCTGACCAGGAATTGAATCAGCAGCCTCTCAGTGTATAGGACAATACTCCAAACAATTGAGCAGCCAGGACTCAATGTTAGTATTTTAATTTTGACAATCCTACATACTAAAAGCCCAGAGGCCATAAGCATCGCATCACAACCAGAATGACCACTAGACCAGTTGCCATGAGGTGCATTGACTACCTCTCAGTCGTCCCCCCCCTCCCGCCCTGAGGCGCACAGGCTCCGATGGCAGCAAGGTGGACAGTGGGTGGGCAGGGCCGCAAGTGGTGGGCAGGTAGGCAGGGCAGAGAGCATGGAGAGCAGAGGTGGGCAGGGCGGCAAGCAGTGCCAGCCCACCATGTACAATTTCGTGTGCTGGGCCTCTAGTTGTATTATGGTTATGCAAGAAGTTAACAGGGGAAGCTGGGTAAAGGATATATGTAATATTTTTGCAATATTTTGGTAAGTCTAAAATTTCAAGATTGAAATTAGGAATTAAATTGTAGATTGCTAGAATCCATCTCAGATTTACTAAATTAGAATTTTTCAAGTTGGTCTGACCCAAAATCTATGTTGGGGAACCCCTGTGTATAGTCACACATGGAGGAAGTGGTAGGGCCAAGATTTGAACCCATGTCTATCTGACTCCAAAGCCCATGGTGTTTACTAGGGCTGGCTGCCTATTAGAGACTTGCAATTAATGAAAATTTAGATTGAAATGCCAATGGTATTTGAGATAAAAATTATTAATGCAAAATATTGTATTTTACATCCTATTCTTTTATTAGTAAATATACAGTAATAAATGGATTTAAAGGTTGACTAGAACTAAAGACTAAGTCATTCTTTCTGATCTTAATTCCCAAGTCATCTCCATTTGTTTTAAATAGGGAACATAATTATTCCAACCAAATGCTATACTCTATATGCAAGTTATAAAACCAAAGTTTGCTCCATTTTTGGTAAGTAGAAACTCAAAACTATGGTTGTAAATGTCACCATTGTAAAGTATGGTCAAATCATAAGAATTTAATGATGTTTACACATATACATTTTGGACTACATAAAAATATTTCAATCAAAATTCAACTGTAATTATCCAAGTGTGGTAAAAATCAGGCCTGTTTTAATATGTCTTCTTTCGTATTTGGCACAGCTCAACTCTCAGATTGCTTCAGGGTCTGACAAGTAGAATTCCCAGCAGACCTAGATTTACCCACACTTGGGGTATTGGATGCCAAAGAGGTGTGGTGAGGAAGTTAAAAAAGTCTTGGAGCCCAAGTCTTCTTCCTCCTCACTAACTTTTGTATCAGACATCATATTAGTCCCTAGAGATATAAAGATGATTATGGAACAATCCCTGTCTTCAAGTAATTCCTGGCCTCGTTGGACTGTGTGGTTTGGACTGGGGATTAAATAAGTAAGGGCAAAAGGAAAACATTGCGATTGGAACAAAAAAAATGACCACTGTATTCACACAGTAGGACCTTGATATAATTTACTCAGGTGTGATGGCTCTATGCTTAGAAATTAAACGAGCTCCTTTCACATAATGGGCCTCCTCTCCTCCGAGAGTGGAGCTGTGGTCTAGGAGGACAACATGACATATAGGGTGTTTTTCATTCAGCATAATTAAGTGTCAGGAATTGGGAACCTGGTGCCTCAAAGAGAACTGGAAATAAGAGTGTGGAAGCTGGAACAGCCTGTGCCCCAAATTTCTCCAGAGTATCAGAGGAAAAACAGTCTCAGAAGGGGTGGTGTGAGGGAGGAATAACAATGTAATGCTGGAGAGTCATGTACTGGTTGTAATGTAAGCACAGAGGAGAGGATCTGCCTCTTTGGCTGGACAAGGATGGGGTGCTGGGAGCATGAAAACTTCACCAAGTACCTGATATGCGAAGTTAATTCTAAAATATGAGTAGGAGTTCATCAAATGTCTGAGGAGAAAAGAGCTTTCCAGAAAGAGAGCTCTTACATTTACAAGCAACAGTCCCCTGCCCCTCTTGCCATACCTTTGAATTTTTTCTTTGAGTGAGATAATATGTTTGTACAGGGCTTCTGCCAAAATACAAGTTAGGTTCCCTGGGAGAGTGTTATGGCCTTGTGGCAGCTTTTCAGGGGGAAAATACTAACCAAGTTTTGTTAAAGGAAGAGAATAAAACCAAGGCATTCAGTTCTGGGAGGTAAAATTCCATTGTTATTTCTACCCCGATTTGGGTCTGAAACGGGGGTCCTGAGTAGCCAGTGGGCTTCCTAAGAACAGTGGTGCTGAAGGAAGGGAGTGTGTGTGTTGGGAGGCGCAGGCCTTGCATGTGCACCCAGGCCCACTTCCCAGTGCCATACCGCTAGGCATGGTGGCAGGCTCACAAGGCAGGAATCAATCACACCTAGAAACCTGACCATGGGCAAGAGCTTGGGATAACTTGGTGACTCTGGGGAAGTTGCTGAAGTTCCCCAGGCCTGAGGTTTCCTCATCAGGATAGTGAGATTGGTTCTCCAGACTCCATAGGATTATGGAGAGGAGTCAATAGGCTCCTCTGGCTTTCAGAGTGCTTGACAAGAACTAAATTAGAATTTTGTACTTGTCATAAAGACAAAGAGCTGCTGCCCACAAAGAATTCTCAGTCTAGTAAGGTGAATGGGACCCTCAACCAACCTTCATACCCGATGAACTGATGTAGGGCTTTGCCCTTCTCAATGTAGTCCATGGCCAAAACATAGCATCACTAGGATGTTAAAAATATAGGGTCTCAGGCCTCTTACAAGCCCTACTGAATCAGAATGTCTCATAACGATCCCCAGGTGGTTTGAATACACATGAAAGTCTGAAGAACTCTGGTTGTAGAGCACACAGGAGGGAAAAATTAAGCCTGTCCAACACAGTGATCAGGGACATCTCTTTGAGAAGGAAATACTAGACCTTGAAATAACAAGTAGGCTTTCTTCTTCCTTTTTTATTGATTTTTTTACAGAGAGGAAGGGGAGGGATAGAGAGTTAGAAACATTGATGAGAGAGAAACATTAATCAGCTGCCTCCTGCACACCCCCTACTAGGGAAGTGCCTGCAACCAAGGTACACGTCCTTGACAGGAATCAAACCTGGGACCCTTCAGTCTGCAGGCCATCATTGCTCTATCCAATGAGCCAAACCGTTTGCAGCAGTTCTCAACCTGTGGGTTGAGACACCTTTGGTGGTCGAATGACCCTTTCACAGGGGTTGCCCAAGACCATCCTGCATATCAGATATTTACATTACAATTCATAACAGTAGCAGTATTACAGTTATGAAGTAGCAATGGAAATAATTTTATGGTTGGGTCACAACATGAGGAACTGTATTTAAAGGGCCAGAAGGTTGAGAACCCCTGGGTTAGGGAAACAAGTAGGCTTTTAATAGAAAGAGAACAAAGAGTAACAGCATAGAATTTTTCTCCTTAGAATTATTTCTTAGGGTGAGACATGGCAGCTCTGAAAGGGATGAAAATGTATGTCTAATCAGGAAACAGGAGAGCCTTCGAATATCCAGGTTCATGTCTGGTAATAATTTTAACTCTGTTCAGTAAACATTATTCGACACCAATTACTGATTATCAACACATATTTTCCAGGTGTGTGACTGCAGGGTGAACAAAACGGGTGTGTTCTTTCCCTGAGTTCTGAACCCAGAAGAGCTTAGATTAGAATCCTGGGAAAACCACACACCAGCTGTCTAAACATGGTAAGTTCTTTAGCTGGTCCATTCCCCACTTTCCACTCTGTAAATGGGATCATAATGGCAGCCGCCTCACCGGGTTCATGCGAGGCTTGCGTGAATAATGCATTTAGAGCACTGAGAATAGTAACAGGAACACAGGGAAGTTGATTGGGCACTTTCTGCAATTAGTGGTTAGTGTGGGCAGAGTAACTGAAAATTTTGGAGTAGTTTGAACTTTCTAAAGACTTTTTGAGATTCTTTTATGACCAAATTGCCTGTGTTTCCTGCCACCGGACCTCAGAGAACATTGAACAAGATGGTAGATAATATTCATCGTGGTACCTGGTTTTGAGCCCATTCAAAAACTTTCCTCTCTTTAGCTGTTTCATCCTGGCTCATTCCATGCTAATTATGTGATTATGAGCTAATCACTTACTCCCCCGTCCTCAGTTTCTCATCTTTATAATGGTGATAATAATTGTACCCGGAGATAGGGTTGTTACCAGGATTAAATATGTTGCTATCAGTAAAGTACTTAGAACAGTGCCTGATTCATATTAAGTAGCTGATAAATCTTAGCTAACATCATCATCATCATCCTTCTTTTAACTATTTCCCTTGAAAAGCTGTCTGAAAATTAAGTTCCATCTAGGGCAGTGGTTCTCAACCTTCCTAATGCCGCGACCCTTTAATACAGTTCCTCATGTGTGGTGACCCCCAACCATAAAATTATTTTCGTTGCTACTTCATAACTGTAATGTTGCTACTGTTATGAATCATAATGTAAATATCTGATATGCAGGATGTATTTAGGCGACCCCTGTGAAAGGGTCATTCGATCTCCCAAAGGGGTTGCAACTACAGGTTGAGGACGGCTGGTCTAGGGCATTGCTCACATGTCAAGTCGAGTCTGGCTCTAATGGTAGTATAGTATTCTTTATGCTCAAATCCTTGGCTGTTTCACCTCTCTGGCTTGACAAAAATTTGACTGGGTTGGTTTTTAGGCCACATGGAGTATTATTGGTCCACACCTGCTGTGTGAGAAAAAAAAAGAGAGTAAGCATCCTCAAAATAGTCTGTTTGTTAAGAATTTCCTTGCTATCACCACCCCACCACACGTGTGTGTACGCGCATGTGCACACACACACACAAATTCTGTCAAAAACTCTATTTCGTGAATTTGGACATTCTTAACATTGGTAAGTTCTTTAAAGGGGACAGATAGACAAAATGCATCTTTAGAGCTGTTTACTTACCCTTTAAACTAGAGCAGCTGCTCTGAAACTGCCAACAGCCACGTCTCATATTTTGTATCCTGCTAGGCTGGGTATTTCATTGTGTTACCTTGGTCATTCCCTTTTCATTGGTACACGATGTACTATTTCACTATGAGGAGAAAACTGCACACCTGTTGTAAATCTTTGAGGATTTTTGTTCTATATTTTCCTGTAAAGTCAAACCAGAAACCCCCACTGGTAAAACTATCTGTGTGTCATATTAAATACAAACTACAATGTGTCAAGGGGAAGAAAAAATGACTTTGCCAGTGAAAATAGTACATGGGGAGGGGAGGCAGACTCTGTTTTCAAGATTTATGAGCTGAAAGCAAGTCATACTTTAATGAATATTAAATGAAACCCATCCCAGTCGTGGAAGACAGGCTATATTTCTAAAGGACATTTACACAGAACGCCTCTTTTCTGGAACTTGAGTTGTCTTCTCAAAGTGATATGCATGTCCGCACATTACAATAAATCTTCAGAAAACTGGAAATATATATGATGGGTTGGTAGTGCGGAAATTATATGGTTTTTATCTCTGGGGACATGGTATGAGTAAAGAGTAGGGAAAGAAAGCAAGGTCTTACATTTCAACTTGCTCTACCCTTGGCGTGATGGACTTGTGAGTTGAAAATGAGGTCCAGATTTAGTACAAGGAGTCGTTTGGTGTACGTGGGAAATGTGTGTCCCTGGTGGCTTCTGTACTTTTTCCCTATGTTCCAAATTCTCCTTCAATCCTGGCTGTTGCAAGGAACTCCACGCCCACTTCCCTACTACTTCCCTATTACTCCCAAATGTCACCAGAAAAATATCGACTCAGTGTGAATATGACCTTTTGGAAGAGTATTAACATGTACAATGTTCTCACCAAGTGTGAAAGGGAAAGTTGGTGCACTTGGGGCATTTGGGGTATGGAAAGGATTAAGAGTGTTTTGTGGGGCACTTGTCATATCATATTCTCTGTGCTCCTGGCAATGTGCAGTGCAGAGGCTCCGGAGAAGGAGATTTGTACAGTTAGCTTCTCAGTGTTTCCAAAATCACACTAAAATGCACACTAGGAGCCTACCTGTCTGAGGTGGCTGTATATGAGAGAAACACTTAAAGAAACAATCCTAGAGGTGAGGCAAAGCTGTCCTGACAAGAAAGAGAACTGAAGAATCTGTTAGAAATGCATTCTCTCAGGCAGGATGGAACCCTGTCCTAGAAAAGGGAGTGTGGTTGCCCTGGCCAGTTGCCTTGATTAGAGCGTCGTCCCAATTGCAAAGGTTGGGAGTTAGAGCCCTGGTGGGGGCACATGCAAGCAGGAACCTTGGGCAGGCTACCCGGATGTTTGAGTCTCAGTTTTCTTATTTGCAAAATTGGAAAACTAATATTTTACAGTTGGAAGAACTAAAATGATCTAATATATTTACAGCCTTTAGTAAAATGCTCAATTAAAGATAAATTATCATTTTAGTGGTCACAGCAATATGTGTTAACATTAATAGCTCCCATACTCACGGAATGGACCTGTTTTTCAATGGGGGAGGGAGAAAAATATCTGTATGGATCCTTGTGGAAGCTATCGAGAGGCTCGACAAGAGAATTGTGCTGGAGTGGAGTTTGAACAGCGGGTGCTTGAAGAGATTTGGATGAGAGACTATATGGGTTTTGGTCTCAGCAAAGAAGGTAGAAATAGTTGGGGTTGGGCCTTAGAAATATTGGATCAGTTTGAACTGGAGATTGGCCTTTGAAAGGTCATAGATGTGTCTAGCCTCAAAGCTCAGGCCATTTCTGCCCCACATGCCACATATGCTACAAATAAATACATATTTATTTATGTACAAAGAAGAGGGGGGCTAGATCCAAGTGTCATCGTTGTAATTAGGTAGTTAATATTAATAAAAGAAAGAGAGCAGCGGGAAGTCAGACATTGTAAGCATGGGTACCGCTTAACCAGGAAGCTACAGTTTCACACAGCACTGTTCCTCCGAGGGAATCTACACCCTGCCCTTCCCCATGGGGTACTGGGTTGTTGGGGGGAGGGAAGGAAGGGGATATAGACACATGCGCAGTAGAAGTCAGGGTGCTGTAGAGGCGGTGCTTGCCTGGTCTAGCCTGGGGAAAAATGGATTGGCTAGTGGGTGGATCCTATCAGGGATGAAAGTTTGGGAATTTAATGGGTCATTTTGAAAAAGCTTCTGACTCTTCCCAAGCCTAAACATACATAATTCCAGGCAAGTAAAGAAGCTCACTTTTGTGTCCCTTTGCTCCGTGAGCCGCACTCACCTGTGTGTGGCTCATTCTTTCTCCATAGTCGTGTGGCCTTAGCAGCCTCATGGCCCATGACTGTGTGGTCTCCACTGGGCTGGACTTTAATATGGAGCAGAAACTAAGGGCAGTGGCCTTCATTCTGGCCCTGCTGAAGACAAGATGGGACTCCTTCTTCAATGCAGGTGGGACATTGAAAATCCAGGGGGTTATTTCCACCCAAATAAATATGACTCATCCTCCTGTGAGTCTCGGGAAATTGTTTTCCTTAGGACATCATAAGAAACCACCGATAACAGAATATAGAGGTGTGTGTGTGTGTGTGTGTGTGTGTGTGTGTTAGAGGCCTGGGAGGTACTGAAGATGAAGAAAGCCATGGGGAAAGGTAGTGGGGGAAAGGGAAGGGTGTGTGTTAATTAAATTCCTGCTATTTTTCCATCTGGCTGAAGCTGGCCTTCCCTGTGGCATTCTCTGTGGCCTACCTCTGGGAAGCATGGCTGATATGCTGACACACTGGGTTTTCTAACTCTTATGTGAACTCATTCTTTCTGGTGAAAATCAATGTTTTCTGTCATGTGATTTTGTTCTTCTTTTACAGCCAATTTTCATGGCCTTTAAAACTTGCAAAGCACTTGCTAAAAAGGAGTATGTTCTATGCACAAAGGAGAGCCAGTGGAGAGAACAGGTGCCATGACTGTATCTTATTAGCCACGGTGGACCAGGCACTTGGACTAGGTATTTTACATGTGTTGTATCTAACTTTTACATCCCTCTCTCTATTTTATAGGCGGGAAAACTAAGACTTAGAGAGGTTAAATAATTGGTTAGTATACTGTGAGGTCAGGATTCAAACTCGGGTTTTCCTGAATTCCAAACCAGTGCTCTTCCCGCTACCCTAATGCATGTAAGGATTCAAAGCTAAACAAGCCCCTCACCCAGTGCCTTTGTCTTCGTCCCTCTGCGGAGATCTTTCCTGGTGTGGATGGGCTAGCTGGGAGATGCCAATGGATATGTTGATGGAAGAGAATCACTTGCTGTTCCAGGGACAATGGCTGCATTTAATTCAAAAAGAGCAGTGAACACTGAGTCCTTAGTATGTGCCAGAGCTCTGCTAAAAGCGTCACATTCATGATCTCATGTAATCCTCCCGACAAGCCCATGAGCTAAGCACTCTGCGTGCAGTGGGCTGGGATTCGCACAAGGACCGTCCCAACTCACTGCCAGGCCTCACAAGGGTGGGGTCTGTTGCACTGGCTCCCAGGGCCGGATGTAGTAGGAAAATTAAACTGGGGACTCTGCTTACTTATTCAGCTCACAGCATCCCCCCATTGGACCACATACACGGCTGTGGGCTCACTTTTCCCCAGAAATGAGCGAGTTATGCAGACTGATAAGGCGCATTGTCAATCAATGTGATCCATCAGCTGCGTGGGACAGTGGTTTTCGTGGAGCCACATCCCATCTTAAGCACTAAAAATATTAGCTAATATTTGTTGAGCTGTTGCTAAGTGCCGGGCACTGTCCTAGTCATTGCACATGTATTCCCTCATTTAATCTTCACAACTACCTTTTGAGGGTGACACTGAGACAGCAGAGTGCAGGCCATTTGCCCAGCGTCTCACAGTGAGCAAATGGAAAGGCTGATCCAGACACGGAATGTCACTTTTCAGAAGCCAAATGCCTGATAAATCTGCAGCTGACCATCTTCACCAGGCTGGAAGTTCTTTGAGGAGTACTGTGTTCTCACCTTCGTGACAATAGTTGGGACTTGGTAACTCATTGACAGGTGATTGCTTAGGTGATGGGCCATGGCCCGGAGCATAATGTATGTGCTAAGTGCTTTTGAACCAAGGTGGGTTGAGGCAGGGTTGTTTTCCTTTTCTAGAGCTGCCCTCACTGTGTTCCCATTGGCCAACTGGCTTCATGATGTCGTGGTTTCACGCTCACCTTTCCCTGCAGCGCTGCTCACATTTCACTTTTAACTAAACTTCCCTGCTCAGACTTCTCACCTGTGGGAATGAGGTTTGATATCCACAAAGGACATTTTCCAATCAAAATTCCATACCTGCTGCTTTCTGAGCTGTTTAGATCTGACCTGTACAGAGGAGACATCGTTTTTTCAGAAAAGGACCAGGCTGGAAGCTGGGTCCATATCCACTCTCCTGCACTGTCCACTTTGATGCCCTTATCAGTTGATGCACTTCATCAGAGAGGTCCTGGGCTGGTTCTTAGCAGCTTCCTGTCGGCCAGCTGCTCTGGTGGGGCTGCCAGGTACCAGGTGTGGCCAGCTAACATACTTGCCTCAGGGGCCAAGGCCCTTTGAAGTGCCCAAAGAATGTCACACTTCAAAGAAACCTCCCTGCAGCTGTCACCTGGCTACCTAGTGGGGGTCAGAGAGTTAATATGCAACCACAAACCCAGTCCTCCCACCTCCTAGCAACACCTGGGCAGCTGAAGCGCAGTTTCCTTGTTCAGAGCATTGTTTCTAATTCACCGCGGCAAGAGCTCATGCCCTGCGTCTTTAGATAAAGATCCATTGTACTTACCTGTGCAACAATAAAATAAGTAAATGGGCTGCATTTTTCTTTCCTGAATAGGAGTTACTTAGTAATGAAGTATTTGCAATTACTAGCAGGAGTTTAATTATGGGACTAATTTGTGGGGGGAAAAATGAGGCTTTGTACATATGTGTCACCTTTTATCTGAGGATCACAATGCATTGTACGCAAATTAATGAACTTGCCTGTAGGCTCGGAATGCACTCAATTATATTTGTAAATTTTCCTTAGGCACCCAGTACTCTGGGGCTGGGTGGGAAGCCAAAGTGTATTTATAAGTTGCAGCAACATGGATGTAGATTCGATCTGCAAAAGGACTTCCTGGCCATGATGTTATTAAATGCTGGCCTGAATCACTGTGGTAGTTTTAAAGACTTGCATGATTCGTGCTTCCTGCTGTGTTGATGGTGCCCTTTTTTAATACCAAACCAAACTATCCTCCTCCTTCAGCAGAACAAGCTGATTTTTCAACTGAAACACAAATAGTGAAGTATCAGAGGAAAGGAAAAGAGGGTTGGAGTCGACTTAGGAAAACCTAAATTCTTGGAGGCTCTCTCTTCATTAAGACTCTGGACTTTGCTAAGACCAAGGCAGCAAGAAGGGGTTGATGCCTCAATGAAGACTGTCAAGAACAAATTTTGCAGAGAGTAGTCTTTGTTGCTGTCCTGTTCACAAACTCAGCCCCCTTTCCCTCCACCCTCACAGTGTATCCTATATAATAAAAGCCTAATATGCTAAGTGTGCAACTAGTTTACTGTTTGACCAGTCACTGTGATGCACACTGACCACCAGGGGGCAGAAACTCCGACTGATAGATTAGCTTACTGCAAGGGTCTGGCTGATCGGGACTGGGTGAGATGGCTGGACATGCCCTGGAGCCCTCCAATAGTCCTTTCCCTGCCCCGGTGCACTGGTGGGGTCCCTGGGTCTGGCCTGTGCCCTCTTGAATCTGGAACCTCTTGGGGGATGTTGGAGAGCCAGTTTCAGCCCAATCCCCACAGGCCAGGCTGAGGGACCCCACTGGTACAGGAATCCATGCACTGGGCCTCTAGTATTACAATGAAGACTATAGACTATATATGTTACAGAAGAGCAAGGAAATGCCAAGCATGTTTCCTAGAGAAAAGGAGGAACCCATTTACTAACACTAGTGATTAGTGGACTCCGGGAGAGAAATTTCCAAATCAGAGTGAAGTAACATACAGAAGCTTCGCTTTTTATAATCTTCTGGGGTCTTTGTCTTGCAGATATGGCTCCCCCCCTCACAGGAAGGACCCCAGGTGTTGGGGCTCCCAGGTCATATCAGATGATCTGTCCTGGGGACAGCGATAGCGACCTTCTCCCCTGTCCCCCCCCCCCCA
>PVJC01005855.1:0-30126 GCA_004026665.1 Murina feae | reverse complement strand
ATAATGAGCCTTAAGGAGCAATTAGCAGGGACCTGAGGCTGCGCACCCACCCACCTCCTGCATGGGGCTTGACAGAGGACTTCAGGTCATGCCTTCCACCCGCAGGGCTTGACAGGAAACCTCAGGCTGCTCCCCTGCCCTGGCACCAGGCAGAGGAACTCAGGCTGCACCCTCTTCCCTGGTGCCAGGCTGGGGGACCTCAGGCCATGCCCCTCACCCCAGCACCAGGCCAGGGGACCTCAGGCTGTGCCTCTTGCCCCGGTGCCAGGCTGGGGGATCACAGGCCACTCCCTCCACCCAGCAGGGCTTGATGGGGGACCTCAGGCCATGCCCCCCTGACCTGGCACCCAGGGGACCTGAGGCTGCACCCCCCCCACCTGGCAGGGCTTGACAGGGTGGGACTGGCCAGGTCTGGATCTAGCCCAATGAAGGGGGGCTGTCCAGGTTTGGGTCTCAAGTAATTTTGAGGTGCACGTGGGTGGTTGAAGACTTGACTCTGGGTTCCATGGTGCACCCCAGACTCTGACAGAAGGAAGATTTTTATATATGTTGTACTAATTTTCTTTAATCTCTGACACTTCTATTTATAGAGAAAGAGCAAATAGCAATATTAAAATATTTCCTCTAATTAATCCCCTTTTAATGTGCACAAATTTTGTGCACTGGGCCTCTGGTATATATATATTAGGGGCCCGGTGCACAAAAATTTGTGCACTCGGGAGGTCCCTCAGCCCGGCCTGTGCCCTCTCACAGTCTGGGACCCCTCTGGGGATGTGCACCTGCTGGCATGCCTGATCAGCCTGGGTGAGGGGCTGATGGCTGTTTGCAGGCTGCCCACAGTCCCTTCAAGTTTTGGGTTCCTACTGGGGTACCTGGCCAGCCTGGGTGAGGGGTTGATGGCTGTTTGCAGGCTGGCTAATCCCCCCAGTAACGTCCCTCACCCCATTGGGTTGTGGCCAGTATGGGTGATGGGCTCAGGGGTGCTTTCAGGCTGCCCACAGCTCCCATTGACCCAATGTCCCAGCAAGCCTGGCTGGAAGCAGGTTTCTGGGGGGTTTATCTTCTATAACTGATGCATTGTTCCTTTAAGTTAAGGCCTAATAATGAAACCTCCTCTCTGCTTCAGCTCGCGGCTTCTATAATGAGACATTGTTACTCTTAGTAGTCAGGCCAGGCCTGCTGTTTCCTTCAGCTCCCGAGGATTCTATGATTGACAGTTTGTTGCAAACATGTTTTGCCTTGAGCCAGGATAAGCGGAGCGGCCACAGTTTCAGTTTCAGTCCTGCTGCAATGGAAGCTTCCGTTTACTCAGGTCCGTGAGTGGTGGCCTCCATGTTGGCTGGGTTAATTTGCATACAGTTGCTCTGATTGGCTGGTGGGCATGGCTTAGGCATCCAGAAGAAACGGTTAATTTCAATATTACGCTTTTATTAGATTAGATATATATTTAAAGAATAGGATAGACAAATATCTGCTGCATACATGTGTTTAGGGTGAAGTTTATTTCTAATTTCTGCCTAGTGCTGACTGATAAGTAGCCCTGATGTCCTACTATTCCTCCTGTACTTGGTTTATATGGGCTTCATGTTTCTTCTGCCTACTTGTCCTCAGTCAGGGAGAGACAAGCTTGTGGAACACAGTAGGCTCTTTGCAAACTTTCCTTGACTGACTGCCTTGATGGTGGAAACTTATTCACCTCTCTGGCTTCCTCTCCCAGGCTTATTCGAAGCATCAGTAGACTCCATAGCCTTTGTGCTAAACTTTGTAACTCATTTTTTTCTACTCTTAGGGTTTAGTGAGCCCCTGAACTCACATGGGCTGGCTGTCTCAGAGCCAGTGCAAAGCCAAAGGAGTTGAAAACAGGTTCCTAGAATTTGGCTACTTAATTCAAAATACGGTTTTACTATGCAGTAGCCATAGGAACTTGAATAGGTGTTTACTCTCTGCCTGTTTCCTCATCTGTCAAATGGGGACAGTAATAACTCCTATCTTATTGAAAAGTTGTGAGGGTTTGCATGCAAAATATTTAATAAGCATATGGTAAGCACTGAAGAATGCTATGAAAATAATCATTCTTACTGACAACTAATTTGACTTCAAAAACATAAGGCTGAGTCTTCTAGGGGAAGACATGCTTACATCTCTACCTAGAGTTGGAGCATTTTTAATTATTAGGATGTTTCTCTAATTGGCAGTTGGATCTTATGTATGGTTCATAAATCAATTTAGTTGGATCTAAATTAGCCTAAGAAAAGAGGAAAAGGTGGCAGTATACAGGCAGGTATTAAGGGTAGAATTGTTTTATAAAACTTTTGTTTTTATTATACATCTATACTTATATGTTAACTTACATACTTAGATATGTATAGTTACATATATACTCACAGAAAGTACACTAAACCACAATGTAAAATATTTCAACTGCAGAAAAAAAGGAAAATACAAGATTAAAACATACAAATTGGAAAGGATTGCTTGTTATAACCCTGTGTCTACTCCATATCATTGATTATATATACTGAGCTCTTTCAAAATAATATGGTTGTTTTGACATATGATTAGGAAAGTCATAAATGCAGCTATTGGGGGAAAACACAATTTGAATGAGTAAAGAGAACAAAAATCATTAGGTGTATGTGGTATGTAAATTTAAACAGCTCATTCTTTGCACCGTGAATACATGCAAAGGGTTATAATCCTTACTGTACAAAGAATACTTATAAAGCTTATGAATAGCCAGTTTGATGTGGCTTAGTGGTTGAATATCGATCTATGAACCAGGAAATCACAGTTTGATTCCTGGTCATGGTACATTCCCTGGGTTATGGCTTAATCCTCACTAGAGGATATGCAGAAACACCATCATTGATGTTTCTATCTCTCTTTCCCTCTCTTCATTTCTGAAATCAATAAAAATATATTTTTAGAAAAAGAAAGCATATATTTTTAGTAAAAGAAAGCACAAAAGAAATGACTAGTAAGAAAGCATATAAAAATAACTTCAGCCTTATTAGAAATCAAGGAATACAAAGGCAAGCAGTGAAATTATTTTTTTTTACATATCAAATTAAATAGTAATGCCCAGTGTAGAGAAAGTTATATGAAAATAAATGCCTCTATGCAAAACTAGTGAGAACAAAGATTGATACAACTTCTCTGAGGTAGCTCAGAGAGCTTTATGATTGCAAAAGTCATAAAAATATAGATATCCTTTGAATTGACAATTCTATTTTAAAGAATTTATCCTAAGGCCATAATAGAGCAAATGAACAAACATTAGCTACCAGATGTTCACTGCAGGAATGTTACAATAAAAAAATTCTAAAATAAATAAAAAAAGACAATTGATAAAAGAAACATTGGTGCACTGATACAATGGAATAAGAGTTAGTCATGAAGAATGATGCTGTGGTTGCTTTCTGGGATCCGTCACTGTTGTGTGGACCCAGTACCCAAGCAAATCTCACCTTGAAAGGAGGTTTGCTTTCTTTGGGCACCAGACTTCTCTTAAATTATTTAAAAACTTAGGCCTAAAGCTTTGCAACATTGCCAGAGTGCAGCGGATTTAATTTAGGCTAAGTGTTAAGTTGAATAACAAGAATAGGATTGGCTTTCAGTAATACATACTGTGAAAGAAATTGTAGGTTATTTATGCAGGAGCCAAGTAGCCCACACCTGCCCTGCAGTTCTTCGTATGAGCCCAGTTAAGCTTTGACCTCCCTCCCACGTAACCTGATGCAAGGCCAAGCATTCCAGGCTGTGTGGTTGTTACACCCACTGATGAAATTGCTGTTCCTCCCCTGCACGGGGCCAGGTGAACCCAGTGCTATGAACCAGGGCCTGTAGTACTGGCGGCTGTACATATGCTGCCCACCAGCCTCCCTGTGCCAACTGGGAACTGTAGGAGTTTAGCACTTACTCTCTCTGAGGTAAGGTGTGGCAAGAGATAGCTGCAATCAATAAAAGCTTCAGGAACTGTTAGAAAGATGATAAGAGCACCCCCATTGGATTTGTGGCTTAAAACTGGCAGGGGTCGGGGGGACAAGAAGAAAATACTGGCAGAGATCATCTCAATCCAATGTGGCAACTAATTTTACCTAATGGTAATCACTAGCGTCATTAACACTCGTTGTAATACATTAGCATGCTAAAGGACACACCCCGAGCTGCCATGATCAGAAATGGAAAGCCCATACATTCACACGAAATGGCCCACGGAGCTCCTCTGAGAAATCTCTACCCCTCTCCTGGGGGAGAATCTGAATGCCCCTTCCCATTATTGAATAGCTTATCCCAATTAAATGAACCTCAATGAAAGAGGCAAATTCTGCAAAAGGGGGGCTACTCTGCCTCAGGGCTTTGCTAATAAACTCACTTTCACTTTAAACTCTATGATGGCTTATATTTGAATTCTTTCCTGTGCAAAACTAAGAACCCACAGTGGCTTGTGGACCCTTGGGTCCCCAGGACCCTGTAATGCCTGCATCATTTCTTGACTGGCACCCCAGGGGTAGATGGCTTGGGGATCCATTTATTCTGTTTTCCTCATGTCTATTGAGTCTAGCCAATTGATTAGAATTTCTTTAAAAAATGTTCCTACTCCTATTTTTGAACTGAGGAAATTAGCCTCTAATTAGACTGCAACATAGGGAAGTATGTATGGCTAACAATATAGCAAGTGAGAAAGAGTTATGATATAGTGTTATTATTTATGTACAGTATAATATTATTTTGGTAAATAATATATAGATTTGTACACATCTTTTCAGGAGAATATGGGTCCCATAAAGTTAACAGTATATATATTTTTTGATGGGAGGACTCAGATGATTTTTAATTTCAGTTTATCTCCATTTTGTAATTTTTCTCTAATAAGCTTATATTACTTTAATAAAAGTAAAAGAACCTTGTCTTTCATAATATATTTTTATTGATTTCAAAGAAGGGAGAGGGAGACAAATATAGAAACATCAATGATGAATCATTGATCGGCTGCCTCCTGTATGCCGCACACTGGGGATTGGACATGTGCCCTGACTAGAAATCCAACCGTTATCTTCTGGTTCATAGGTTGATGCTCAACCAGAGCCACACTCACTGGGTTAAAAGAACATTTAAAAAAAAATCATTTGTTCACTGTGATCTGGGTCCTAAAATAATGTCTAGTGCATAGCATCCTCTCAACAAGTATCTGTTGGAAGAATGAATGAATGAACAAATGTTGAAATTTCTGTTGGGAATGGAGATCAGTAAGGAAGGCTTTTAATTCATTATTCTCATCAAATTCTTCCAATATGTTTGGCTTGTTAGGTTCACGTTACAATTTTGTTAGCATGTGTTGAAAAACATAGTTATTCTCTTTTTCAAAATTGCTTATGGCTTTGGGTCTTCCTGATGTGTGCTCTCTTTCCTCCAGGACAGTTGGTTCCTGCCTGCTGTCCCCTCAGCTAACCCAGTCAGCCCTTCCCTGGCGGGGGGAGGGCCACTGATACGACCAAGGCTCTTGGTGTTCAACTCATCAGGCCAGAGGTCTCTAAAAATCAGTTAAAAATACTAGTATTATTTTTTTAAGGTGAGGGTGGAGATTGATGACACTGGCTATAGGGTCTTGTTCACTCTCTGTCCTTTATGGGGTTATTCCGAAGAATAAATAAGCTACAGCACAGGTGTAGTTAGCCGTCAGCAAACGAAAGTTTCTGTCTGCCGCGCTCTGCCTCTTGACAGTCTCCTGCACTGGAAGCTTTCCTTCCAGGGCTGGGCTGGCTAATTATTTCAAGCTGCTGTGGGAATTTAGCTCTGGAGATTGACTATTGGATTGGCCTGACCAAAAGGAGCAGGGCGCCATTCCTCATTAAGTGTCTTTGCGGCATTTTGTCTTTCTCTTTCCTTCTGGCTACTTTTCTGCTCACACCCCTTTTGGAGGCAACCGAGGATGAATCGAAAGTTTTCACAATACCATGGGGTTTGGAGGAGCTGAATACATTTCTTCAAGATCCAACATAAAAATAAGACCTGGTCCCAAGCCTAAAAGAAGTCCCTGGGCGCCCAATCAGAGCTGGGCAGCCAGCCCAGGCCCAGGCTAATGAGACATTTACATTCTAGGCCTTTCCTTTCGGTTGGGTTTTCATGACTCATTTGTGAGGAAGTTCAGACAGTGTGCTCTGCAGGCCCAGGGCGTGCTGCCCAGCTTGGTGCCAGGGGCTCCTACAGCAGGGCAGGAGCAGTATTAAAACACCCAAAATTCCAGCACATTCAACGAATGACAAATCTCCAGCCCAAAGCAATTCGTACTTGTTAGCAATTGCTTGTTTTTTATTTAAGTTCTTTCTGAGTCTTTGCATTGTTTACCTCTGTTCAACCTGTTTATTATTCAAGTCTAGACTTTTAATCGGAGAGGAGGTGAAAATAGGAAAAAGAAATGTAATCTCATTTCTTTCAGTATTTGTGAGAGAGCTTGGTCCTGGGTTCAATGTTTGTTGGAGTTTTAGGAAAGCATTTTAGCTTTGCAAATTCAGAAAATTTAAATGTGACTCCAAAGAACATTGAGAATTGTAAAATAAGACTAAGAAAAAAAAGGTACATGATCATTTTGTTTGGAGAATATGTTTGCTTTGTAATAACATGAGAGTGATTACTAAGAAAGGTAGTAGACTGGTCATTAATGCATAGGGAGGACAAGACAGTGAGGTCTTAAAAAAAACATTTTTCTCTCCGGTAAAAATTGTTGGATATCGTGTGGCAGAGTGTGGTATTGTTATCGGTGGGGTGTCCTCTGTGACCCTACCTGTTACTTGTGGAAGTGGGATCCCCTGGGAACAAGGATTCCCTTGTGAGGATGAGGTATCTTAGAAAACGTTATTGATGATGTAACATTAAGGGAGTTGCCCTCCATCTCCGTTTGTCCTGTCATGGAAAAAGTCCCATCTTCAGAAGAGCTAGAATTAAAGCCACTGCCCAGAGTTCCTGCTTCATATCAAGGCATAGTACAGTTCAGCATCTGGCCAGCTTACTAATAGTTTGTGTTCCCAGCTGTAATCTATGGCCATGAGCTATGCAGCTTCTAGGGCCACATGACAGGCTAGCATGGGTCACAGAGCAAGCAAGTACAAGCAAGCAGGAGCAAAACAAGAGGAACAAGAGAGAGAAGGCGTCTTTGTCTGAGATTTTAATTAAGAGTGTTAACAAAAAAAAACCTCAATGAAACCTGTAGAGAATTTTGTGAGTTTATTTGAGCCAAACTGTCGACATATGCCGGGAAGCAGAACCTCAATGAATTGAGATAATGCTCCAGAGAATGGGAGTTTACATGGTGCTTTTATAAATTTACCATCAAAAGGAAAACACGTAAGTGGGTTACATGAAATTCATTGGTGATAGATTAAGGAGGTGGGATAAAGCAAAGCGGGGAAATCCCTGGGATTGGATAAAAAGCAAAATGACCGTACACATACCCAGGTGAGTGCAGGATCAATTAACATGATAATGAAGGAACTTGTGCTATATATGTCCTGGCGCCCAGCACATTTGGCTGTGCCCCAGGGGCTTCAGAAGTAGGGAAGTTACAAGTCACCCAGACATTTCACAAATACGTTATCTTAGAGGCAAAAAGACAAATGCTCAGTAAAGATCAAAGGTGATTTCTATCAGGGAAAGTACTGGCCCAGGATGTGGCCACCCACCATAACCTGTTTGTAGATGAATATCTAATTTTCAGACCATCTTTGTGATCACTCTAGGTCTCTGAGCCTGCAGGACTGCCATGCAGGCCTCCGCTGAGCTCTTCAGGCCAGAATGTGGCTCCTTTTGTCCACAGGAACTTAACCAATGAACCCTTCAGGACTTTGGGAGTTTGCAGTGACTCCACCCCTGGAGCCAATCCATGGTTCTCTAGGCTAGTCTGACAGACAAGCACCTTCCCTACCTCTGGGCACCCAGACTTCACTGCTAATGGGCCCATCTCCCCCTTTGTTTGATTCCTTCCCCCAATGATCTGCAGGGAATGGATTGATGGTTCCCTGGGGAGTGTGAAACCGCAGCTTCCTGGTGAAGCTGCTCAGTTAACCGTGCTTATAATGTCCTGCCTTCTCTTTGCTTTCTTCCTATTATTGGCATTAAAACTAGCAAATTGCAATGGTCACAGTTTTCTTCTAAAAATAAGAAGGCAGTTGCCTAGCCAGTGTGGCTAGTGGTTGACCATTGACCTATGAACTAGGAGGTCACATTCGATTCCTGATCAGGGCACATGCCTGGATATCAGGCTCCATCCTCAGTGTGGGGTGTGCAGGAGGCTCTCTCACTGATGTTTTTATCTCTGTCTCCCTCTCTGAAATCAATAAAAAAAATAGGAAGGCAGTTTACATAATTTGTGCCAGTGTGCAGAGAGGAAACCAGGTGGTTTTGCCAGTAAACTTTCAGATCTCTACTAGAATAGGGAGAAACAAATGGAAGGCAAACACAGTGGCTCATGAAATAGAAAATCATTGTTTCAAATCAGAGGTAAAAAGAATGAAGTTAAGTTCATTCCCAGAAATGTTATGTTTCCAGATTTGGGAATTACTTTTCAATAATGACTCCTCTGAAGTGTAATACTAGAATGTCATTTTTGTTTTACGCACAACTTCAGAGATGTCAAGATAAAAATAATCCCAAAGTTGGAAATAAGGAAAAAAGAGGACACCATGTCACATTGGGAGGTATTAAAAAATGCTACCAAAGATTATAAAATTATCCAAGAAAAAGTACCTTTTGTTTGACACATTGACAAAGCCTGGACTCTGTGAGGTTACTCATTGATTTGTAGATTTGTGTCTGGTAGAAAAGATAAACCCAAAGATTATAGTTTCAATATCCATAATGTTTGTATATTTTACCTAGCAAGTTTATTTGTACATTTTCTTTTACCAATTTCTATAAATACCCAGGTCTCTGCTGGAAACTGATTATTTTCACCAACCTTAATTGCTCTGAAAGGTCAGAGCTCTCCCACTAGAGGTGGCTCCTCACCTGACGCCCCCAATTTCCAAATTAATTCCTTCTAGTGTCTCTCTTCATTTTGTGTGCAGTCTTCTTCAGAACCTGAACCCTGAACGGGAACCCTGAGCCACGCAGGACGTGTAAGGGGCTCCCACAGGTACCTATGTTCCCTTGCAGCCAATTTTACCATTCTGTTATCTCCCCCATCAATGAATTGAGTATCAGTTGATATGTGCTCATATTTTTTTAAATATGTATTTGAGTCCTCTTGTAACTATTTAAAAATTACTTTTTTGACAGTGGAATGTAATCTCTTGTTTGCCGAGTAAAATTTCTCATAACTTTTTTTCTGCTCTCTAATTAATGTTGAATAGAATCACGATTTTACCAGCATTTATTTTGTAGAGGCCTCATGTATAATCACACCTATGTCTTCAAAAGCATTTTAAACCACCAACAAAGCTATTTTCTGATGAAAATCAGTGCACAAAATCTGTCCTTGTTCTTAAAGGAAGTGGGAGTGAATGAGATTTCTTCACATCAATCCAAGAATTCATCTAAATGGAAAAATTAGTGTTTACTGTAGTTCAATACTGATTGACAGTGAAAAGGGTCTTGTATATATACATAGTTATTGCTGGCTTTTCATTTAAAGTTAAATCTACCCATATAAATGGCTTGGAGAGAGAATACAAGAACAACTTAGCTATTTAGAAAAGGAAGTAAACTAAATCTTAAACAGTTGAATTCAGTCAGAACTCCTTGTTCATTGCCTGAATAAATTTGACCCCTTGTCCTTGAATAATGAGCCACTTGAATTCAGTTATTCTTTATGTGTCATACAGTTGCATCTTTGAAATTTTGGAGATATAGAATGGTCTAAAATAGTTTTAATTATAAAGAAAAACAGGCATGAGAAATGGTGTCACTTTAAATGCAAACAGGTACACAGATTGGGGACTGTGGCAATTCTATCTGTCTCTTCCATTCAGACAGGTAGAATCCCTGAATAGAAATAAGCACCTGATACCCAGAAAGGAAATACATTTGCACTGGTTCTATGAATCTACCTGGAATCTGGAAATAAAACTCATGACAAATTAGCTCCAAATGTCTATCTTAATGTTTTAACATTTAAAATCAGAATAAAAGTACTAATAATCTTTATAGACATAGAAGTATTTACTTTTGTAGAATACACATTCTATAGTTAAGTACTTAAATTCTTGCTTAGGGATGTGCATAAGTGGACTGCCAGAAAATTTTTTCTTAATGGGTAATAATGGAAAATAGCAAGTAGATTGTGTTTGTTTTAGAAAAGAGTATTCATCACTTCTGCTCGCCAATATATTTAATAAATATGGCATGGCCTTTGTTTAAAAATTGAGGTAAGCATAAAGGAACTATTGTATTAGTTTGTTTTTGTAGGAGCTAATATATATATTTATTTTTTCCTCCCACCTTCTAAGTTCTTCTAGCTGGATTAATAATGAAATTAATAGAGACAGGTTAACAGAAGAAAATCAAATTTTAATATGCACATATAGGGAACCACATGAGTATGAAAATTCTCAATACAGTGAGGCAAAATTGTATGTATATATATCACACTTTGGAAAAATGTGGGGGGGAGCACATCTTAGATTTCAAAGGAAATAGGCAATATACAGGTAGCTGAAAGAGAGGAGAACATACAGGTAAGATAAATTCTTGCTTCAATGGACACAATGGGGTGATTGAGCTACCAGGCCCCTGTCTGGAGCCTTCCTATCTGCCATACTTAATTCAAATTAGGCTAAGGTGAATAAGCTAAGATTTCCCTCCCAAGCAGGTCTTCCCATCTGAGAAAGGAGGAGGGTCAAACATTCTGAGTCTTTCTTTTGTTTCTCAATAACCAGATTAAAATCAATAGCCCAATAAGTGGAATAAAAAAAACCTTTAATCTGAATAAAATATTTTCAAATTTTAAAAGAATTGTTGAAACCAGTCTCTAGAACCACTCCTGCCCTCAGATTGGTGGTGTTTTCTTGATCTTCAGAAGAAAGCACTGCATAAAACCAATTGATAAAGGCAATTGCTGGCTTCTCTAACAGCCTTCAGGGCGGCTTATCTCTGTGTGAAGGGTCCACTAGCTCTGCAGTGCTAGGTAATGTTAAATAAGAAACTAGATTATTTTAAACAAGCAATGTTTCCATACTTCTGTACTGAGGCTGTTCATTCAGCTTTGATCTGTTTGGGAAAAATAGAAATGATTATCTGAGGGCTATGTTCTCCCAGGCCCAAGAAAGTTGGTAAGGCTTTTTCCCCCTCTGCTGCTTGAAAAAGAATAATTATAACAGCAATATCTGTATTCCTGGCTGAAGACACAGAAAAGATGAGTCACAATGGCTCACAGTTACCCACACGTTTAGGTGCTACCTCCCATCAGCCAAAGAGGCCTCTGCATCTCTTTTGTTCAGTAACTTTGAAGAGAGGTTTCTGTTACAGCTGAAAACAAACTGGTAAGTATTCTTAAGGCCTTTCCCCTTCAGATTCTCTTTTGTAATGAATAAAACAATACTAAACTTTAAATAGAAAAATAATGATAGAGATAAGTTATAGTTTTCATTTCTTTAGACATTTCAGTATTTTACTCATGTAGTAGCATATGGTTTGTAACTGGTATTTTTTAAAAAATATATTTTACTAGGGGCCCGGTGCACAAAAATTTGTGCACTCAGGGGGGTCCCTCAGCCCAGCCTGTGCCCTCTTGCAGTCTGGGACCCCTCGGGGGATGTCCATCTACTGGTGTGCCTGGCCAGCCTGGGTAAGGGGCTGATGGCTGTTTGTAGGCTGGCCAAGCCCCGAGTGGGGACCCTCAGCCCATGGAGGTGTGGCCAGCCTGGGTGAGGGGCTGAGGGCAGTTTTCAGGCTGCCCACAGTCTCTTCAGGGTTCAGGTCCCTACTGAGGTGCCTGGGTGAGGAGCTGAGGGCCATTTTCAGGCTGCCCACAGCCCCTTCAGGGTTCGGGTCCCTACTGGGGTGCCTGGGCAGCCTGGGTGAGGGGCTGATGGCTGTTTGCAGTCTGGCCACAGCTCCCATTAACCCAAGGTCCCAGCAAGGCTGGCTGGAAGCAGGTTTCTGGGGTTTATTTATCTTCCATAATTGAAACATTATTGCCTTGAGCAGAGGTCACAGCCTGCCTAGGCAGGCAACGAAGCCTCCTTTTGCTTCAGCTCTGTGGCTTCTATAATTGAAACTTTGTTGTTTGAGCCAGCCAATGCAGGCAGTTTCCTCAAAACAGAAGCCTCCTGTTTGCTCTAGCTCTGTGGCTGCTGGCTGCCATCTTGGCTGGGTTAATTTGCATATAGCCACTCTGATTGGCTGGTGGGCATGGTTTGGCTGGCAGGTGTGTTTAGGTGTCTCAGAGTAATGGTTAATTTGCATATTACTCTTTTATTAGATCAGATTGTTTTTTTACAGAGAGGAAGGGAGAGGGATAGAGAGTTAGAAACGTTAATGGGAGAGAAACATCAATCAGCTGCTTCCTGCACACCTCCCACTGGGGTTGTGCCTGCAACCAAGGTACATGCCCTTGACTGGAATTGAACCTGGGACCTTTTGGTCTGCAGGCTGACTCTATCCACTGAGCCAAACTGGTTAGGGCTGTAATTGGTATTTTACAAAAAAATCAACTGGTTCTGTTTTCCTGTGTGTAGGCAGACATCTTCAACTTAAAACTCCTTTTACTAAAGAGAAAAATAGTTTAAAAACTTTTCCTTGAAGTCATTCTTTTGAGGAGTACACAAATTATTTAAAGGTGACTTTTCCACAATGCAACCAGCTAGTTTAATTTGTCCAAATAAAAATTTTGAAATGATTTAGGATTGTTTTGACTTCTCCTCAGCAAAGCCACTTCCAAAAACTCTGTCGTTATATAATTATGGTCATCCCTCAGCAACAGGATGCATGACTAGAAATCCCTTTTTCTATGAAAGAATATAGGGACCTCCAAAGGAAATAGCATGGTTCAAAGCATTTGGGGAGGAGTCTGGATAGCTGAGGAGTTTGATCCTTCAGAATTTAACAGGTAGGACAGAGAATAGTTTGTGTTGCTTGGTGTACCTGGTAGAAAGGTTTGCAGTTCAGCTCTAACCCACACACGACTGGTCAGAGGCAAAACTGTGAGGCAAAGTTTGTTTCCATCTATACTCTGATTGGCTAGCATTGCAGATAAGCTCATGGAGTTTGGAATCAGACCACCTGAGTTCAAATCTGGCTAAGCTTTTTAGCTGTATGACCTTGGGCAAGTTGCTTAAACTCTCTGTGCCTCAGTTAATCCACCTGTAAAGGAGACATCTGTAGATCCTACATTGTGTGAATTAATTCACTTAAGAACTTAGGAAAGTGCCTTTGCAAAGTAAGCATTTCATAAATGCTGGCTATTGTTATTTTTATAGTTCTGCCTCTGGTATTCTAGGACTCTCTATTAACTTTATTTCAAATATACCTATGCTTTTAAATTTATTTCATAATAATTGCATATCTAGTCCTAACAGTACATCCAAAAACCTTAATAAGTCCGAATATTTTTAGGGATGGACAACTCTTTCCTAAAATTCTGAAATTTAATCACCTAAGTGCAGTCTACTTGACTCACAAATTACCTGATAAGCAAAGTGAGGGAAAATTCCTGACTAGGGAGCAAAGGCAGGGTTTTCCTTATAAGGCACAAGGAGGACTTACTGAGAAAACACTAAAAGAGAAAAATACCCTGTTCTTAAGTGACATGAGTTTTGTTTTCTTTTTTAAAATATATATTTTATTGACTTTTTACAGAGAGGAAGGGAGAAGGATAGAGAATTAGAAACACCAATGAGAGAGAAACACTGATTAGCTGCTTCCTATACACTCCCACTGGGGATGTGCCCGCAACCAAGGTACATGCCCTTGACTGAATGAACCTGGGACCCTTGAGTCCACAGGCCCACGCTCTGTCCACTGAGCCAAACCGGTTACGGCGAGTTTTGTTTTCTTTGTGAGATGGGTGAGGCATTCTAGGTCCTCTGTGTACCCAGTCAAAGCTCTCTTTCTCCTGCATAGTCCCTTCCCTGAAGCCCTTTCTTTACTCCCACTCAGCTTGGACATGTTCTCAGAAGACTGTTTCCTCTCCAAGAACCTGTTCCCCCTACTACCCCCCACTTAGAAGAGTCCTTAATGAGACAGGCCAGTAAGCCGGGACAGGCGGATAGGGACACTGAACAGCATAGTTAAATAGCAGTTTGCAGCCATCTAGTAAGTCCTATCTTTCCTAAACCAGGGACACTTCATGGTTTGCACTTCTCCTCCCCAACCAGAGGGTGAATAGCTTACATCAGCCTACTCAGGAAGACAGATAGCAGATTAGTGCCATTTGTCAACCACACCCCAAAACAGATGAAGTTAAGAGACTAAATCTCATTTTGGTACATCAGCATGAAGCTGATAAATATTTTATTGAGATCCTCTCCTAAACTCCCAGCCTTTAAAACCCCTCAAAACGAAACAAAACAAAAAACAAAGGTCCTAGCATGTGCTCTCCCTCCCTGGAGCACGGCCTTGCTGTCCTCTCCCCCCCCCCCCCCCCCCCCCCCCCCCCCCCCCCCCCCCCCCCCCCCCCCCCACCTTCCTCCTCTTCCTCTCCATCCACACAGGCTCATCTCTTCTAAATTCTAAAAGACCCCCCAAGGCTTGCAACCAGGGCAGCAATGGGCAGCGGCAGTTCATCCTAGGCAAACCCCCTAAACCTGTCCTCAAGGCCTCCTTTTCTCTGAATTCGTGATGAGCCAAAGCAGCCCAGCCGAGGCTCATTTCCCCATCTAGTTCTTGTGTTATTCTAGGCCCTTCCTTGTTTCACTGTGCCCAGCTTTAATAAATGTCCTTTAAAATTCACCAGAACTTGTGAAATTTTTCCTGCGACGTTAACCCCCACACTACCGGCCAGCCCTAGGCAGACCCACTAGGGCCAGGTCCCCTGTCCAGTAACATTAGCATGCTTCATTGGAACCAACAGTCAACTTGTCAGTTTGTCCTGTTGGGCCATAGGTCCCCGTGAACATAGAAATTATGTATTTTGCTTAGTGTTGTAACGTTGGCACCTAACACAGTGCTTAATATATAATAGATATTTAATAAAATTTTGTTGTATTATCTCAGGGCCTTTAAACTTTGATGGTGATGGTTCTTGCTAGCTTTGAGCATTAGTAAATGTGACACTGGAGGCACTGAGTGAGTCAGAGGCTTTGCTGGATATTTTACGTGCAGGGTGTCCAGGAGTTCCCCAGGCAATGAGAATGTGCTTCAGGTTTTATTTACTTGCTTTCCTCCTCCCTGATTAACTCTTCAAATAAAATCTTTACCTCCTGCAGAATGAATCATCCCTGATAGATCTATTGCAGGGCCTGGACAAGACCTACAGTAGGCATTGGTATGGGGAAGAGGCCAGTCCCTTTCAGGTTCACCGTTTGTGCCGCCTACAATACAACTGCATGTTTTCCAGTTGAAAGTTCAAGTTCTTGTGCAGAGCCCTCCCCTGTGGATGAACCCGTGGCTTGGCCCCTTTTCCATTTTCTGACCCTAGGCTACTCTGAGACTTCCTCCAAAGGTTTGTGGGTATTTTTGCTGTAGTGGATAACTCGGGGTTAAACTTCTTTCCGAAGGGTAGAACATGACAGTCATTCAAAAGCTTCTTGTTATTCAGATTCCTTGTAGGTGTCAGGTTAACCCAGCTGGACCTGTGGCCTCCCTTCTATCATCTCATCTGCCTGTTTATCTCACTTGTTCATTTCTCTCTGTTGAATGAGAATATTAACTGGTCCAACTGTGTACACAGTATATGCAAAATGATGTTACTGTTTTGTCAAAGGAGGAGCCCTTTACCTTTTTGCTATTTGAATGAGAAGAAAAGGTCTATTAAGAAGGTTTGTACTGGGTAATGATTATGTGCCTCTATCTCTTTTAATTCCTGCTTTAAAAAGGAAGTGACTCATACTGTAGATAAACGACTTGAAAGAATGTCTGGCTTATGCAAAGCTCTTATTTACATACTAGTCTCTTTCATTCACAAGGAAATAGGAACTCAAAGGACTTTTGGACTGAAATGCCTCCCTTTTTATTCCTGTTCTTTGATAGGCAGTGGCCTAAATGATCTCCCGGAGGTTTTTCTCTGACACCTAGCCTTTCCTTTCTCTGTTGAAAATAGGAATTCCATGGCTTGTAAGAGCAGGGGCCCAAGAGATATTATAAAAACGTCCACTATCAAGGCTCAGACCTATCACCACTAGCATTTCATGACTTCTCGTCTGACTAGCTGAGGCTCCATTTACACTATGCTGTGTCCTTCCCAGGGTTTGATGAAGCAGTGTATGTTTTTATTTGTTTAAAAATATATTTATTGATTTAAGAGGGGAAGGGAGAGGAAGCGAGAGATGGAGATAGCAATGATGAGAGAGAATCACTGATTGGTTGCCTCCTGCACACCCTCCCCTGGGGATTTAGCCCACAACCCAGGAATCAAACTGTGACCTCCTGGTTCATAGATGGAGGTTCATAGGTCGACGCTCAACCATGGAGCCACGCCAGCCAGGCTGATGAAATAGTTTAGAGGGCAGATTAGGAGGAGCACATGCTTTTGTGTCAGCTATACCTGGCTCAGTTACATAGTGGCTGTGTCATCTTGCAAAAGTCATTTCATCTCCTAGTCTATTAATGGGAATCTTAATAATAGCTGGGTCACAGGATTGCTATAACAGTGACATGAGAATTTATGTAAAGCTCATGGGATACCCTCTGATAAATGGTAAACTCACCCAGTGTTTGAGATGATCATTTTTTGGTTTGTTTGTATGTTTTTGTTAATTCTTACCCGACGATATTTTTCAATTTTTTTTTTTTTTTTTTAGAGAGAGAGAGTGGAAGGGAGGAAGAAAGACAGGGAAAGAAAAACATCGTTGAGAGAGAGACACATCCATCGATCAGTTGCCTCCCATACATACTCTGACCAGGGGCTGGGGATTGAGCCTGCAACCCAGGTATGTGCCCTTGACCAGAATCAAACCTGGAACCTTTCAGTCCATGGGCTGATGCTCTATCCACTGAGCTGAACTGGCTAGAGTGAGAGATTATCATTTAATAAGAATTTTATTTGTAACGTTAGTCTCTAATTATTTAATTATTTATTCATTTTAAGGTTCTTTTTATGTTGTTCCTAAATAATTTCTTCAAGTTAAATTTTTATTTCTCAGAATAAATGAATCAATAATAAATATGTTCCCAATCATAAGAGCCTACGATATTCTCAAACATACTAATTTGTTTCTGAAATTTCTGGTCAGACAGATGAGTTGCAGGGTAAAGACTTTATCCTTTTCACTTGCAGAGTTAAAGGGGTCCCTAGAAGCCATGATTCCTTGCCCTGCCTACTTTTTTTTGACCTGGAGGTGACCTCAGGCCACTCAACTCCCACTTAGGCTGGCCCAGTCCTCCCGGCAAAACAGCATCCGGGCAGGGCAGTAAGCAAACAATCCTCTCTTGTTTTTCTCTCCCTAAAATAGCTCTCCATACATTCAAAGACAGTTATTAACTCAATGGCAGCTCACATAATAGTTCAGGTATAAATGACTAATAAAGTGACGTCCTTTGACTTTTTCTCATAGATTCTACTTGTTATCCCTTTAATATTTCTTTTGCCCCATGCATGCGTCTGTTTTGGTGCATATTTGTTCATTTGTTCTGTCCAGCCCTTTCTTTCACTCCCGGCTTACTAGCTAACCAGTGGTGAGAAGAAACTTGAAGGCTCAAAGTTAAGGCGTTAGTGACATAGTCCTTCCATTTAAGCATTCAACAACCATTCAGAAACATCTTCCCTGTGCCAAACACTGTACTAGATGTTGAATGTACATTAGTAAAGAATAGACGTCTTTATAGAATTTATAACCCAATCTCACTTTTATGGGAGATTTTAGGGTTTCTTCAGGACACATCCAGCACCCAATCTCACAATTTCATGACCATCTTAATTCTATTTGATATCCATCTTCATTCCTTTTACATAGGCACTTCATAGGCATTTACAATTACACTTGCCCTTGTCATCACACAGAACTGAAATCTTAAACTCCATTGACTAGCTTGCTATTCTTACAGCTTTCTCACCCCCATTTTCCAGCCATGTATTTAAAAAATATATGTATTTTTATTTTTTAAAAATATTTTTAGTGATTTCAGAGAGGAAGGGAGAGGGAAAGAGAGATAGAAACCTCAATGATGGGAGAGAATCATTGATCGGCTGCCTCCTGCACGCTCCACCCTAGGGATCGGGTCTATAACCTGGGCATGTGCACTGACCGAGAATCAACTGTGACCTCCCGGTTCACAGATCAACATTCAACCACAGAGCCATGCCAGGCAGGCAGCCATGCATTCTCTTTGAGAGAGACCTCCAGTTTCTTTTTCTCCTAGTCTCTCCGTCTCTTCCATATTTTCACATACCTTCCTATCTAGCCTAGACAAGAAGGTCACTTAATGCTTGAACTTTTCTCTAGTCAATACTGTCACATCCCTTGTACCTTTTTTGCTGTCAGAACGTTCAAGATTCTTTAACTGACCCAATGCAAACTTCTTCAATGTTCTCCACCAAACTCTGAATGCTGATAGGAAAAAAGACATTTAATTTTGTCACAATCCTGAAAAGACTCATTTGATGTGAACCTCAACAAGGAATTTATCTGTTGAGATGGACTCCTCATGGTCAGCGAGGGCCTAGACTTTATGAGTAACATGAACGAGTCTAGTGGCCAATTGCTGACAGGAGCTCCTCATGTACTCTGTATATTAGAAGAAGCTCAGACTAAACTCTTAGCTTCTAGCATTATGGCCCCCTTTGCAAAGAGTTAATTTAACTGCTATAGGGAAACCCTAGTTTTGTCTTTCTACCAATAAACTAAGATCTGCCTCCTCCAACCAGAACTACAAAAATGGCCGTTGTCTGAGTTTTTATCTCATTTGCTATTTGTACAGCATTCTACAGGATTGGCCTATGGCTTCTTCTTGAAACATTTTTTTTTAGCTTGCATGAAATGGTCTCTTTTGATTTTCCTCCTACCTCTTTAATTCCAACTTTTCAATTCATTTAAGGATTTTCTTCCTTCATCTTCTCCTTAAATTTAAGCATTTTGTGAGTTATATATACTCTTCCTGTACAATCAGATCAGTTCCTGTGAATTCAACCAATCAGAGCTATATAATTTGGATACCTCATTTACATAAAATGAACATAGTTGGGACCTTGGGCAGGAACTTTCTCTATAAAAGTCAACCTCCTCTCAGTGGAACACTATTTAGATTGCTACCTGAATCTTTCTTTGCCAAATGGCAACTCCTTTTGCTCAAATAAATGTTCATTGTTCTTTATCACAATCTAAAACTAATTTTGATTTACTTAACAAATATATTGTATTCAACTTTAGGCAGACTTACAATGCTGCATAGTAATTTTTCTATATGTCTTTGGTTATCTCTTTCACTCCCCATGATTGACTTATTTTTTATGCTGGCTTTTAAAATTAGATAGTTTTGGTTTTAAATTTTTTATTATGGAAAATTTCAAATGCATATAAAGTTGAGGGAATAGTAGCACAAGCCTCCATAAGCCTATTTCTTAGCTCATGACCAATCTCGTTTCATCTATGGCCTTATCTCATCCCCTGATTATTTTAAAGCAAATTCTTGACATCATATTATTTTATATGTAAATATTTATGTACTTTAAAAGATGAGGACACTTAAAATAAACTAAGCATAATAGCATTATCTCAGCATAGGAGCTTATAGTAATTCTCTGACACCATTAGACAAATAGGCAGTTTTCACATTTCTCTGTTGCCTTTTGACACTTTTTAAAAGCTTATTTGAATTAGGCTCCATATTAGATCAATATTTTGTAATTGGTTGACATATTTGGTAAGTCTCCTTTAGGGTCAAGTTTTCCCCAACTTTTTTTTCTTGCAATTTTTTTTCTTGTAATTTTTGTAGGTGGTGGTTCTATGATTGCTTTTTAAAAGATTTTCTCTGACTTATTAATTTCAATTCATTGAGGTAACATTGGTTAATAACATTACATAATTTTCAGGTGTATAAGGTTATAATTCAACAGCTGTGTACTCTGTTGTGTGCTCTCCACCCAAGGTCTAGTTTGAAACCATTACCCACTCTTTCATTCCTGACAGCTGATCAGAATTTCTAGGAAGAGTTCCTAAACTACTCGCCCAATTAATTGAGTCCCTTAACTACCTCTCTGAACTACTTATAACCCTGTTAGCATTCGCACCTGCATTCCTTTCTCTGCTACTTACTGAGGCTAGTCTCTTCTCTCAGGCTAATTCTTTCATCAGTGCCCTGGATCCCTCTCCCCTTGCCTCCTTAATAAGTGCCCTCCATTTTTTATCCTCTTCCTCTTTGATCTTTAGTCTCTCCCTGGCTCTTCCTCTCAAGATACAAACAGGTTCAAGATTTTTTCAACTGTACAAACTAAGCAACCAAATAACACACACACACACACACACACACACACACACTAACTCTAAGACTTCCTTCAGCTTATGTCTCATTCTGATTTTGATCTAATTTCTTACCTTTTTTTAAAAAACAAAATTTCTAAAAATTCTCTACATTCATTACCCGCCCCCCCCCACACACTTTCAACTTAAAAAAATTATCTTTATTATTGAGAGTATTACAGATAACCCCTTTTATTTCCTCATTGACCCCTTCCACCACCCCTCCAGGCCTTCACCACACTATTGTCTATGTCCATGGGTTATGCATACATGCATATAAATTCTTTGGTTAATCTCTTCTCCTCCCTCAACCATCCCTCTGAGATTCGTCAGTCTGTTCCATGCTTCTATGTTCTGGATCTATTTTGTTCATCAGTTTATTTTGTTCATTAGATTCCACATACAATATCCTGTGATACGTGTCTTTCTCTGACTGGCTCATTTCACTTAGCATAATACTCTCCAGGTCCCTCCATGCTGTTGAAAAAGGTAAGAGATCTTTTTTACAGCTCTATAGTATTCCATGGTGTAAATGTAAACGAGTTACTCCCTAACTCTACCTGGCTTCACTTTCTATCACTTCCCAGAAATAGTGTTTGCTTTTCAAGGTCACTAAAACCTCCTCTGGGAAAATGCAATGCAAAGACTCTTTGTCTGAGTCTTTATCTTTATTTCATATTTCTGCAGCATTTTCATTTTCAGTGTTGGCCACTGGCTGCTTCTTGGAACATTTTTTAGCTTCCATGAAATGGTCTCTCTTGGGTTTCCTCCTACCTCTTCAATTCCAACTTTTCAATTCATTTTAAGGATTTTCTTCCTTTATCTGTCCATAAATTTAGCATTTTATGAGTTATGCATACTCTTCCTGCACGATCACATCTGTTCCTGTGGATTCAACCACCACCCTTTACAAGGACTCCCAAGTATGTGTCTCTGTCTCTGAAATCTCTCTTCTGAAATCTGAATCTAGGTGACCACTGCCTATTGGACAGACTGTTTAGTCTGGATGACTCAGACTCAACATAGCTTAAACTTCATCTATTATCTTCGCACTTAAACTTCCTCTACTTCCTCTACTTATGCATAGTCTATCTTTGATATCACTATCTACATAGTTGTTCAGGACAGAAATCTGGTAATTATCCTTGATGCCTTCCTCTAGCTCATTGTTCTCTTTCTTCCCATTTCTAATAAATCACCAACTGATATGAGTCTTAATTTTACGCACTTTTCATGCTCTTATCTTCATAGCTCCTCAACATGGTGCATAGATTACTACAACAGTCATAATGGGTCGTGCTGCCTTCTGTCCAGCGTCCTCCAATCCACTTCCTACAACTGAGTGGTCCTAGTACTACTCTTGGGGAAATCCTTCACTGGCTTTTCATTCCTCCAGGGAAAGAGAGAAGCTCGGTAACATAGCCTACAAAACCCTCTATGACTTGATTAGATCTTACCTCATAATCTTCTGTCATTCCCCATCTTACAACCTATATATCAACTTCTTGATTTCCAAAATGGATCTAGTTTCTTACCTCTAGTGCCCAAGCTGCCCACTCTGATTAGAATGCCCTTCCTTCTCTTTGCTTAACTCAACTTCCAGCCTCAGATCAGGTGTCACCCTTTCATTTTTTATTTCTAGCCCAAGTTAGGCACTGATCCATCTGAGATAAGCTGAGATCCTGGCTAATGCTCATGGAAGGGGCTCCCCAAGCCATGGAACATTCCAGCTGGAAAGGTTTACCTCTTCTTAATTTTGCAGATTTGTCTGTTTGCAGCTTGCTGTTTTTAAGAAGGGAATCTAAACTTCCTGTTTTAGGAATGCAAAACTGTTGACCAAGGACCTGCCCTGGGTAAGGCTCTATATAAGACATCTCTAGGCTATACAGAAACTCCTCCCGCAGGTTGCTTAGTGAGGTAGAGATAAAAGATCTACTTAAATAAACAGAATACAGTGAGTGAGGGGGTACAGATAAAATGCTGTGAAACTTCAGAAGAGAGGGTGATAAAGGGTCCTGAGGTCACCAAAGAGTCAAGGAAAGGCCTGTGGGGGATGATGATAGAGCTGATCTGTGAACACAATGGGCAGGGAACAAATGTGAAGGGAAGAGTCTTGGGAGCAGAGAGGCCAGCGAGAAGAAAGGCAGAGGTTATTTTGAATTTTAAACATGGGCATAATTTGCTATGTATCTGTCTGAGAGTTAGCAGGCCTTTTCATGATCCCTTTTGAAAAAGAAAATTGTAGAAATTGTATGGCATTGAATCATAGATCTTCAGCAATTGAAAAATATTTATATAGCATAGGTGTACTATTCTGTAGCATCATTTACTTCGAATGCCTGCTTTTTCCTGATGTTCAGAGAGACAAAAATTTGGCAATATTTATTTGTTTATTTATTTATTTATTTATTTATTTATTTATTTATTTATTTATTTAGCAGTTATGGATCTTTGCCAAAGGATGGGTGTATAATGGCATCTACAAAGATAAAGACAAAATCACTGCTTCCAAGCTATCACAGTGTTGTGGGTGTGGTCAGAGATAGAAAGGTCATCAGGTGGTTAAAACACAACAGGGCAATCCATATTGGGGCACAGGTATGAATGAGCTGCTATAGGAACTGAGGCAAGGGAGCTCTTAACTCTGACTTGGGGGTAGGAGAAACCATCAGAGAACATGTGAAACCGGTAAAGTGGACAAGGTTGAAGAAGTGTCTTAACGACAGCTGCAATATGTGAGAAGTGAATGGGAACTGGGGAAATGGAACCAGGATGGGTAGTATTTTATATTTTGCAAATTTACAACAGGGTTTCAGTAATGTTTTTCTCCCCTGATCTATTTTTTTCTTAAAAGAAGAGGAGAAATAGAACAAGTAGAAAGAGAACTAGAACCAGGAGGAGGTGAAAGGAGAAGCTCTGGTTCCACAGATCTGACTCTGCAATTCACATGCTGTGGCACTGAGGCAATTCACTTAGTATCTTTGGGCATCTATTGGTTTGGGCATGGGCCAGATGATCTTTAAAAAACATTTAAAAAAAATTTATTTCAGAAAGAAAAAGGGAGAGGGAGAGATAGAAACACCAACTGATGAGAGAATCATCAATCAGCTGCCTCCTGCACGCCCCCTACTGGTGATCAAGCCCCCAATCCAGGCATGTACCCTGACTCACAATGGAACTGTGACCTCCTGGTTCATAGGTCAATGCTCAAACACTGAGCCAAACCGGCTAGGCCGATTGAATTTTAAAGACTCTTCTAGCTTGAATGATAGAGTTTTCCATGATTTCCCCTCTGATAATGAAGCTACATATTGATAAAAACTGGATCAAGACCTATGGCTCAACATTTGCTGAGAAACAACAAAATCTGTTTTCAGACCGTTTTCCCCATGACTGAGCAGTGTTGGGTTTTTATCTGCCAACAGTGGCTGTTCATCAGCTGTTTTCCTTAAAGGGATTGATTTTTTTTCAAGCATTCTAACACCTCTCCTTGCCTCAATATCAGTATTGCTCATGAACTACATAATATTGCGATAAGAACTGAAATTACTCGTTGACATTATCATGGGGCTATTTTGAAAACATTATCTCACGTTCATTTCCTAGAATATCATCAAGTCTCCACAATATCAGTCCCTTAAAAGAGCATGCTGTTTTTGTTCTAACTGAAGCCAAAATATTTTTGTGAATTTTGTCTTCAATACTACTAACTTCCTTCTCGGATACTGTGACCAAAAGCATAGCTTTTAGCAAGCTCTTTGCCATAACAGATTCTGATACAGTTTGCTGAATTTGACTATTTTCAGTAATTTGTGTATCTTTACTCTTTATGTAGATTATTTACATTATAGGTTACTTATGGCATTCATAATGATACATTGCTCTAATCATTAACCATGGTTTAGTCGTCTCTTCCCCATCCCCATCTTCTGGCCAGTCATCATGTGCTCAGTCAAGAGAACTGATTATTCCTAAGGTTAGACTAAGCATCATTTCACAGCTGAATCCACCATGAATTGGTATTTTATATGTTCCCAAAGGCAGAAAAAGAGCTTACATATTATCTGAGAGTTTAGTTTGACTTGTTTACATTAATGTAGAAAAGTGCTTGTCTAATTAATGATCAGACACTTCGCTTGTCTGACCTTGAATCCTTATTCCCGAGACCAGATGAAGTGAGCATTCATTAGCGTTTCTATGGAAGGATTTAAAATATATATTTTTTATTAATTTCATAGAGGAAGGAAGAGGGAGAGAGAGCTAGAAACATTCAGATGAAAGAGAATCATGGATTGGCTCCCTCCTGCACTGAGACTCGAGGCCACAGTCCCTGCATGCGCCTTGACTGGAGTTGAACTGGAGTCCAACTGTGTCCTAGTTCATAGGTCGACACTTAACCACAAAGCAACACCTGCTGGGCTCTGGAAGGATTCCTTTAAAAACTTAAGAGTTTCAATTTTCTTTACTCTCTCTGATGTATTAATATTTTCATGCATTTGAAAGGGTAGTGCGAGACTGAAGACCGGCCAATAGGGATGCAGAGGAAATGCCCTGCCCTGGACCTTCCCTTGACCAATCAACAGGGGTCACACATGTTAACCCCACCCACTATTTCCGGCCCTATAAATCCTTTGTTTTCCTGAAACTCGCACTTCCTCCCTGCCATGCTGCTGCGTTGGTGAGCGTGTGTGGGAAGTCCGAGTTAACTTGAATAAAGCTCTCATGTTTTTGCATCGGAGTTGGGCTCAATCGTGCTCTTTGGGGATCACGACATCTGGGCTAACACATTCACTTATTCAAAAACATTTCATTCATTTTTTTATATTGCTCTCTAAATTGCTATATACAAAGCTAATTTTAGACAGCATTCTTAAATAAGTTTAAAGTAATAAGAGTTATAGGAGAAGAGAGTGAGTAGTGTTTTATGATGGCCAAAGGCAGACACACACACAATAAGAAAATTTGGAGCTTCTAGGAGACCTGGAGGTTTGATGGCTTAGATTTCATCATTAGAACTCACAGGGGGTGGGAGGCAGGAAGAACTGTGTCAGCAACAGTCTTATCTTCATTACACGAGTCTTAAATATTAGATTAGGTAATACCTTCAGCCATATGGAATGGAAAAGAGTTTGTTAATGGAAAAAATGTGGGATGGTTATATCACACACATCAGCATGACTCCCAGAAATGAGTCTTTTAGGCCTGCTAATTACTTTTTGAGGGAATTAATGTATATGAGTAAACATGTTAGGATGTTGCTAGAGCATTATTAGCCAGTGAACAGAATTCCTTGCAAAGCAGGCTGAGACCAGCCAGCTAATGACTTTACTTATAGGATCATTTATGAGGCTGCTACAAAGGGAATTTAGCAATAAATAATTCTGCAAACTACTGATGTTTTTAACTATAGCCTTTCTTCCTGGATTTCTTTGAGATAACACCTGATATGCAGTGATCAAGATTTTGGCTACCACTCAACAGAACGCTTTTTGTTTTTTTAGAGCATCTCTGCATATCAATCAAGCAGTGCTTTTAAAGCTTATGTGAAGATAGTGGCTGGGATCCTACATTTCTTTGTTATTTTTCAGATAACCCTGTGCACAGAAGGAGAGTGGGAATAAATGCAGAGATTTTTATTAAACATTGCCTTGTTTTTAGATATTTTTTAATATTTAATATATTGTATTTGCTAATTTAGGAGGAAAAAGTATTCTTCAAATTTTTCTTTACTGTAGGTTATTTCACTTGTCATTTCCTGGGTCTAGAGGGTACAAAAGGACTGACAAATAGGCAAATAGCAAGGAATGTTGTGACTGGGGGGTGGGAGAACACAGTTTTCTCTGGGAGGAGGTAGGTAAAGGGGAGAAAATGGGGGACATCTGTAATATTGTCAACAACAAATTAAAAAAAATAAAAATTTCTCCCATTTTTTCCCTAAGTTCTTTTGGCTATACTGTCAAATTAACATGAGACAGATTAACATGAGAAAATAACTAAATTTATTATGTATGTACATAAAGGAGACCAAAGTTTTGCCACCCTAAGACTGACTTTTGGAATATTGATTTTAAGCTGATGATTAAGAAACTAAAGATTCAGAAAGAGCCCGGCCAGTGTTGCTCAGTGGTTGAGTGATGACCTATGAACCGGGAGGTCATGGTTGGATTCCCGATCAGGGCACATGCCCAGGTTGCAGGCTTGATCCCCAATAGGGAGCATGCAGGAGGCAGTCCATCAATGATTCTCTCTCATCATTGATGTTTCTATCTCTCTCTTCCTCTCTGAAATCAATAAAAATATGTTTTTTAAAAAAGACTCAGAAAGAGTACTTGGCTATCCCCATTTCCTACCCAAGAGATTTAGAGGAACACCTACTACAGGAAGGAAACCTTGGCATATTCACCTTAGCCTAATTTGAATGAAGTAAGGCTCTGGGCAGGGACCTGCTAACCAGATGACCTCGTGTCCCATTGTTTCTGGGTTACCTGGCAAGCATTTGCCTACATTGTGTTCTGGTCTTCCTCAGCCACCTGTCCATTACCTGTTTCCTTTGAAATCTCAGACCCCTGGCCCTCCTTTCTCCTTTGTCCATAATATGTTTCGGGGTCTCGTATCTTGTGACATTTTCTCCCTACCCCTGCCACATGTGCATCTATGATAAACTTTTACATTTTCTCCTGTTAATCTATTGCTGCTAATTTGATTATTTGCCCAGCTGCATGGCCAGGTCTTCAAACAAGTTTTATCTGCATGATCAAAATGAGGTGTGAGTACAAACACTTCTTAGACTCATCTCAAGTGGAGCACTCTCTTCATGATTGACATGAAAACATTGCCTGCCTAGTGGTGAGTCTGCTAACATGTATGTTGGCAACAGAAACAGAATAGGCAATCAGCTGAAGTGGGATGTTTAAGAGCATCAGGATGTAATTAAGAGAAAACTTGAAAGCCTTTGGAATTAGTTGGAGAAAGGTTGAGTTCACTTTATGTTTAATTCTCTAGAAAATATTTTTAGTCTTTGCTTGCCATCCTTGGTAAATCCCTATTTTCCTGGCTGCCTACTGCCACCATCCCTACCCTCAACATCATAAAGCAGTTTTGGAAAAGAAATAATTAACTCCAATGTTAGCTGTAGACACTTTTGGATATTTGGATTGACTGAAAAAAGAGCCGAATGAGTGGATAACCCATAAAAATGATTTAAGAGGTTGGAAATCTACAGGGACTATTTTAGACAAAACAGTAATGATTGTGTGGGCTTCACACCTTTTATAGATTACTCCTCACTTTTAGAAAGGCACTTCAGTATAAATTACATTAATTTCACTCTATTTTTTTTTTTTTTTTTGCTTTTCATAAAAGAACTAGTAGCCGGGCTGGCATGGCTCAGCAGTTGAGCATTGATCTATGAACCAGGAGGTCACGGTTCAGTTCCAGGTCAGGGCACATGCCCAGGTTTCAGGCTCCATCCCCACCTCCCTCTCTGAAATCAACAACAACAAAGAACTAGCTAAGACTCTGAATATTTTTTGGTACCATGTGGCTTTGTAAGATCCACTGTAAAGGAAAAGTTTTCTGGGTTTAATCGAATGAGATCTGATTAGTTCCTAGCTTTAGTATTTGTCTTTCCCTCCATCCCTCCCTCCTTCCTTCATTTCTTCTTTCTTTCCTTTCTATTCTCCTTCTCCACTTTTCCTTCCTCATTTCTCTCTCTGTTCCCTCCCTTCCTTCCTTCTAACTAACAGGAGAGGAAATGGAAGGATAAAGGTGAGGCTTTATAAACTCTTTATCCCTGTCAGGATATAAATATACCGAAATTAATCAATAATAAAATTCAGATTCTGGAATATAAATGAATTCCCTTATCCACTTTTTGTCAGGTGAGTAATTGGGGCTTGCTCAGAGCAATTTTGTGGTGCTTCAGGCCTAACCTCTATTCTACGGGTCCCTCTTCCCCCTTGAAAAGGCACGGGGAGGAGAGCTCAGGGCTTCCTGTAGCTTCCCAGGTGAGGGTGGACACTTAGATTCTGAACACCAGTTTCCTGAAGCAAAAGCAGAGGCAGCTTCTGCCTGGCCTGCTCCTGTAGCCCCTGCTTTGCATGGAGGGTCTGTCTGTGATGGTGAATATACAGGCAGCAAAACGTCCTGATACCTCCCTCTGTAGCCTGCCCCACCATGAGCCCGGCCCGTGGGAGAAACGCACAGTCTGTTGGTTGAATGAGGAATTATGAGGTGTCTTTTGGGGAGTTTTGAAGCCATTTCCTCAATCTCTATAAAAGTTTTCTTCTGGTACTATATACTTTTTAAATCCTTTCCACCCCTTATTGCTTCTCTCACCCTGAAAACATAGCGATGCATTTCTGATACTATGTGGATGTGTATGGTTTTAGTGAGAGGGCATTAGATATTAGAAAAAGAGAAAGGGAAGTCCCAGTAGTTTTTGTCTGGACATAATTTAAAGCATTATTTTAAAAATATACTAGTTTCAACCCAGTTGGTTGTAAATTCAATAAATAGTTCCTGTATCACTTAATGACAGAGACACATCCTAAGAAATGCATCCTTCAACAGATTCGCTGTTGCATGAACATCCAAGTACCCTTGCATGAACCTAGATCTGGTAGACCCTACTACACACCTAGGCTTATGCACAGCTCATTGCTCCTGGACTCCAAGCCTGCACAGCATCTTATTGTACAAAACATGAGATGAAATCAACCACAAGAGAGTGATGCAATCAAGAGATGCTGTAAACACTACATGTGTGAGGCTGCTGCCAGTGTAACATGGCATACTATGTATTTTACCACAAACTTTTATTCTTTATAAGTAGAAAGAGCTCATTCTAAAATAATGATAAAAGTATAGTATGATAAATACATAAATCAGTAATGATTATTTATTATCATTATCAAGTGTTATGCACTGTATATAGTTGTATATGCTGTTATTTTCTATGACTGGTAGCACAGCAGGTCTGTTTACACCACATCACCACAAACATGTTATTAGGTAAATAGTCTTGCACTGCGATGTTCTGACATTACAACATTACGTATGACCTCATGGCATTATGACATCACATGGTAATAGGAATTTTTCAGCTCTATTGTTTACCAAAACATTGTAATGAGGCACATAACTGCAGTGGAGATCAACTATATATCTATATCTATATACTAGAGGCCCAGTGAACGAAATTTGTGCATGGCGTGGGGGTGGGGGAGGGTGGTGGTGTCCCTCAGACCAGCCTGCACCCTTTCTAAGCTGGGACCCCTGGGATCAGGCCTAAATGGGCAGTCGGACATTCCTTTCACAATCCAGGACTGCTGGCTCCCAACCTCTCGCATGCCGATCGCCCCTAACCACTCCCCTACCAGCCTAATCAATGCCTAACTGCTCCTGTGCTGGCCTGATTGCCCTTAACTGCCCTCCCCCGTCAGGATGGTCCCCCCCAACTATTCTCCCCTGCAGGTCTGGGTCCCTCACAACTGCCCTCCTCTGCCAGCCTGGTCACCGCAACTGTCCACCCCAGCCAGCCTGGTCCCCCCAACTGTCCTCCCTTCAGGCCTGGGTTCCC
>PVJC01005854.1:0-57669 GCA_004026665.1 Murina feae | reverse complement strand
CAGAGTTGGCCCAGGGCCAGCTGCCAGCTGCTGCCTCCCTTACTCCCCCCCCCCCTCCTGCACTCCTGGTGGGGGCTGGGCCCCAGAGGAGCCCCAGCTGCTGCTGCCACACACACAGGCTTGTTTGGTGGCTCCTCCAGCTGCCCTGGGACCCCACAGTCCCTGGGCTGGAGAAAGTGCCCCTGGGCAGGGGCTTCTCAACACCACTAGCTGTAGGACAGGCCTCTGAGCCTCGCCTGGGCAATGAAACCACCCTTCAGTTCATCCTCTCCATACCCTGGTGCCCACCGTGTGCCAGGCCTAGGTGGGGTGCTGGGGATGCAGGGGTGGCCTGGCCAGGCCCAGGGGCTGCCCTTGTGAAACTGGAGGTTTGGGGGGTGGGCACTGAACAAGCCAATCAGATGGTTTGGGATATTGACAGGTACAAGGAAGAAAGGTCACAATGAAGCCTGATAGGCTGGAGAGTGAGGAGCTGAAAAACTAAACTTCCTTTAAATTAAAAAAAAAAATAACGCCCCACACAGAGAGAAAATACAGCCCCCCCCCCATTAATCCCACCTCTTAAATATAAATATAAAATAAGAACTGAAAGTCCCCCCCACCAGAGTAACCACTGAAACCTTGGGCATTTCCTCCTGCACGTTTTTAATGCATGCTTTCTTCCTTTACCGAGAAAAACAACAAAAAAACAAAGAACGCCAACCCCAAACGGTGCCGAGGTCGCAAACTCGTGCCGTATCCGTAGCGTCTGCCTCAGACGGCTTCCTTGCTCAGAGCACACGTGCACAGGCGTCTGCTGTAAGGAAGACGACGCTCGGCTAACAGCCATGTCTTCTTATACATACATCCCCTTTGCTGGACATCGGGGTTTTTTCCGAATATTTGCTGCCATAAACCACATTCTAATGAACGGTCCTGCTGGTGCTACCACTTTTATTAGGCTTATGAGTGTCGGCACTGGAATTGGGAGGGGAATTCAAAGGGATGTAGAGTTTCTTAATCCCAGGGAGCACCCCACCACGGTCCCTACGTCCACCTTCGCCATCGCAGGAGGCCACCAGTCTCTTACCGTTTGGCCAACCATAAGGACAGAAGGTGCTTTCTTGTTCCTGCATCTGCATTTATTTCGTCACGAGTGACTTTCTGCTTTGTTTTCTCTGTCTCTCCATTGGCCGTTTGTATTTCTTCTTGTATGAACTAATTGCCGTTTCTCTGCCCAGTTTTTTGTTTGGTTGTGGGGTTTGTTTGTTTGCTTGCTTGGTGTTTTATTGATTTGTAGGAAGGATACAAATCTTTCTTCTATTACATTATGATGTTGCAAACATTTTCTTCCCAGCTGTCACACCTCAGCTAACCTCATCTGTGGGTCTATTACAATTCAGAAGGGTTTTGTTTTTATGTCAAATTTGAAGATTTTCCTCCTTTTATAGCTCGGGGCACCTCCAAGAAGGCAAGGAGGCGAAGGGGAAGGGGACAAGCCCAGCCTATACGAGGAGTACAGGGAGCTCAGTGGAGTCCAGGCACCTCCTGCCCTCTGACCCTGCCTCATGTACACTCTCCACCGACCATTTGAAAACTGCCACCCACACAACAACAGGCAGGGCCCGGGCCTGAACCCAGACGCCTGGGGACCCAAATAGACCTGCCTCCCTTCTTGGGCTCCTTGATGACCTATTTGTGCAACTTGTTTTCTCTGCAAACACACAGCCGAGCCATGTCAAGCCCCAGCCAGGAAGGAGCACGTGGAGTTGGTTCAACTTCTTTAGGCCTCAGTTTCCTCCCCTGAGATTTGGGCCCAACCACAGCCCCCTACTCACAGCCCCCTACTCACTGGGCTGCCAGGAGGATCACAGGAGATACTGGGCATAAAAATTGCACCTAGGTGGCCCCATTGACCTGTTCCTTCTGTAAAACTGGCCTATCGCTTCTCAGCCTTTTGGCTAAGACCAAGCGTAAAACTGGCCTAAACACCCACCCAGGTTCCATGCCCTCGGGTGGTCCTGGGCACAGAACCCTGCCTACACTTACGGTCACCAGCTGTGTGACTTTAAGTGGCTGCATTCCTTTGTGTGTCAGTTTCCCCATCTACAAGAGGAGCAGTTACCACCTCACAGGGCCAGGGGGAGAGTCAATGAGATGATACACCAAGATAAAGCGCAACGTGGCACCTCTTGGGCCCGGCCCCCTGATTTGCACAAGGAGAAACTGAGGCCCAAGAGGAGCAGCCCCTGCTTAGAGTCATACAGCCAAGACAAGGGAGAGCCAGGATTTAAACATAGATCTGTCGGTGAGCCGGGCCAGGAGGCTGGGAACAGGGCTCACTCTTCATTTCCTCCCTGGACACCCATCTCTCAGGCCCCAAACCTTTCAATAAAAATCAGGAGGCTTCCTGGAGAAGGCAGCACCCAATGTAAGGGCCAAAAATACGAGGGGGAGATAGTCACGTACAAGAGGAAGGGTGGCCTGGGAGGAGGGCACAGCCAGGACAAAGGCCTGGAAACTCACGGGTGTTTGAAGGACAGTAAGGAGGGGAACCTGGAGGGCTGTTGAGGCTTTGAGGAGGGAGGTGGGCTCAATTGGAGCAAGGGAGGAGGCGGGGAGGGGTCCATACAGGATGGCCGGAACTTGGGTCAGTACCACTAACTGCCACAGGCTTTCCATGGCTCCCAGCATACTGAGGGGACGGCTTGCCATGCCATCTCCCTGCCTTTACCCAGCTGTGCCCTCTTTCCGATCACCCTCACCAGCCCAGGGACACCTCAGCATTTCAGGCTCAGTTCCCATGCCCCCAGTGAGACCACGTCACCCTCCTGGCTTTGTCCCAGGGCCCTTGAGTAAGACCCACCCACACTCCTTAGCCTCGCAGGTGCTGGCAGTCCGGAATGCCCTTCCCCCATTTCTGGAAGTCACCGGGGAGCTGGTGAGGAGCTTGGGAGGCCAGGTGAATCCAGTGTGAAAGGCTGGCCAGCCTCAGGTGGAAGGCCTAAGCCTGTTTCCCTAGTAGGTGATTCCTGCTTCCTCTTTTGAGAAAGTCAGGGGATCTGGAGAAATCTCAGGAGAAGGGGGGACAGGAGTATCTTCCATATCACCATGAGCAGAGGTCAGCGAGGCTACTCTGTGGGTGGGTGCGTGGGCCGCAGGAATCCAGTCCGGCTCCCTGTTGCCTACCCCTCCCACCACCCCTTACCACCTCAGGGAACTGGGCTAGACAGTGCCCATGGGGAAGGTGGGGAAGCACCCCATGTTTTCACAGGCTGCCCCGGAATGCAGTGGGACGGACCCTGGGGCCCCTGACTCAGGAGCTATGGGCCACCAGACCAGGAGGGGGGAGGGTCTGCCCTCAGCAGGTGGCTCGAGCCATGAGGATGGATGTGCACAGGGTAGGTGAGGGAGTCCAGTGGAAGGAAGCAGTGCCATGGTCAGGCTCTGTCTGGGTGAGGGGACCCAGCCTGGTTTGGGGTTTAGTTCGGGTCACTGTTGGTTCATTCATTCATTCATCTACCCATCCATCCATTCACTCACTCACCACCCTCTGCCACACATCCCTCCTGACCACCCTTTTCATTAACGATCACTGGCCCCAAGATGTCATTGCTAGAAGGGCATCACTGTTAATTCATGCAGGTCCCAGCCCCACATTCCTCCCCACCCCAAGGGTGACCCTTCAGTTCCCCCTCAACTCTATCCCAAATTTACCTGATTCATCTTGCCCAGGGCCAGCCCCTCTCTCCCCAATGACCACCCTGCCTCCTTCCCATGCAGTTCCTGGGACCAGGTCCCTTCCAGGCTCAAATCTTCCCCGCGGCTGCCTAATGTCCTCACCGTGAAGCCCTGACCCTCCCTGTGGTATCCCAGGCCTTGCCCTTCCACCTTGGCTCCTTTGCCTCCATTCTGGGGGCTCCCGCCTCATAGCTTCCTTAAATGCACCCTGTGCAGTCCCACCTCCCTCCCTTTGCCCCCGTCCTCCCCCTGCCGAGAGTGCTTCTCTCTCTTTGTCTATCAACTTCACTCCTCCTTCTGGTCACACCCAGTGTCTCTGGGTCAGGGAATCCATCCCAGAGAGTCAGGGTCCTGTAGAACACATTCAGAGAATCTTCTGGATCTTTCTGACACCCGGCAACGGGAGGCATGAGGCTTCAGCTCTGGTCACCCTCAGAGCCCCCTGCCCAGCTCTCAGGGGCCACCTGCTCCCCAGTACAAGTCCAAGGTGGGGGCAGGGACTAACGCATTTTTGGGTCCCTTCCCTTCCTTATATTCACACCTGGGAGTGCCAGGGAAGTCAGGCCTGGGGAGCAGCTGGTGGAACTGCTGCTTCACCATCCACTGAACACCCACAACGGCCATAAGCCTCCCATCCCATCTCCAGGGAGACGCCCAACCCCAGGCCCAACCAGCAGGTCCAGAAGGAACTCCCAGGGAGAATGAATGAATGAATGAATGAATGAGCCCTGATCCAGGCCTGGGTGGAGGGATCATGGTGAACACAGACTTGTCAGCACAAGCTGGGATGAGGAAGTGAGGTACGTGTGAGGGGTCTAGCTTGAGTGATAAGTGCTTCTCCCTCCTGCCACATCAGAAATGCAGAGAGGAGCTGGGTGGGGTGGGAGAGTGAGGGTGTCTGTTCACACTCCAGGAGAAGGTACCCACTTTAGAGACAAATGAAAACGGATGTCAGGAGGGTGGCCCTGAAGTCCCAAGTCCAATGACATTCTCCCCACGAACAATCGTGCCCCAAATACATACCAGGACTGCCTTCTAGCAGGTTCTACCACCATGCCATATCCCCTGACACCCCCCCCACACACACCCTTGTGGGAATCTGTCCGTAGCATTGTTTTCCCTAATCCAGAATATATTTTTTCCCACTGATTTTCAGAGAGTGTGGAAGAAAGAAGGGGAAGAGAGAGAGAAAAGACATGGAAGTGAGAGACACATCAATTGGTTGTTTCTAGCACGAGCCCCGGCCAGGGCCCGGGATCAAACCGCAACCATGGCACATGCCCTTGACCGGGAATCTAACTGAGACCCTTTGGTAACTCGGGTCTGCGCTCTAACCACTGGGCCGCTGGCCAGGGCATGGCATGAGTTTTCCAACCAGAAGAGGGGTGACCTCTCTCACCACAGGGTCCTCTACTGGGGCAAGCACAGTAGGGGTAGCTGAGGGGGAAGGAGGCAGCAGGTGGGAGCGGCAGCTCTCTGGCTCCAGCCCAAGGCATCCAGATAACAAAGGCCAAAGTCAGGTGGATGGGGGGTGGGCTGTGGGCCTCCCTAGAGGACCCCTGGCACCAGCCGTTGGCTGCCTGTCCCTGTGCCAGGACCCTGTGGAGTGCACCCGAGGCTTGAGGCTGGGCAGAGGTAGCAGCCTATTGGGGGCCCCCAAAGGCTGCTCCACCCAGTGACTCAGCCCCACACCAGGCCTCCCCAGGGAGGACAATGGTGGCTTGTGGGTGCCAGGAAGGCCTCTTGGCAGGTGTGAGCCCTAGGGTGGACTGGCCTGGTCCCCAGGGAGGAGCCCTCTGAGCTTCGGCTTCCTCATCTGGACAATGTATTTAATCACCCAGGTATGAATGAGGACCTGAGAGTCAAACGTAGAGATAGAAAGTGCCACATTTGGAACTAAAGGGGGAGCTCTGATGGCCCAGCTTGCCTTGGAGGACAGGGACTGGACAGATCAGAGGTATCGCTGTGCCCTAATGTTAATCACTAAGCCTGGCACATAGTCGGTGCTCAGTAATTGCATGGTCCATGAATGGAGCATCACCCACTGCTGGGGGAGGGGGGGGTGTCCAGGGCCACCTAGGAACACTGGCTAGACTCTCTAGCTTAAAATCATAGCCTTAGGAGCCTGGCCCACCCTCAGCCCCAGCTTGGTCCTCCAGAAACCACTCCCAGGCTGGGGAAGCAGAACAGGCCACAGACCTGTGGGGTCAGGGTTGGGCCACCAGAAAGGGCTGGGGGCTATGGGGCCTTCACTTACGAGTCCCGGGTCCATTAGTGTGAAGAGGCCTCGGGATGCAGGCAGGAGCTGTGGGGGCCTACCCTGTGCCCATCCCTGCACCCTTCTATTTTCCTGATGGAGACACTGAGACCCAGGGTGTGGCAAGAATTTGCTCAAGGCCACAGTGAGGTGGGAAGGATGAGGGATTCAAACCCAGACCCCAAGACTCCCCTTCCCAGGCCTGGGGCATGTGGGGGGACTCTCTGGGCCAGAAGGAAGACAGTGTCAGGGTGAGAGTCAGCCTACTTCAGGTGTATTAGGAGTGGCTTGCGACTTTATTAGGAGCCCCTGCCTCTCCCTGGGTCTTCACCCCTTTATTCCCCCTTTTCTTCCTTCCTTTTAGCCCAGCTCCCTGGACTTCCTGAACTAAGGTGGATCCAGGGGCTTCAGGTGGAGGTGGAAGAGCATTGCAGCCAGGGGTTTACAAGGACAAAGGCCCAGAGGTGGGAATGAGCCTGGCAGGTTCCAGACAGTGAGGAAGCCCTGTGTCCAGGGGCCAGGGGGGATGGTAGCCTCTTCCCAGGCCTGGAAGCAGTGTAACTATTTCTCTGGGGGGCACAGGGAGCCATGAAAGTGCGTTAGATAATTTATAATCATGATTACTCCTATAGGGCCTGTGGTCTTCAAAAGCTGAGGAGCCCCTGGCTGTGGGGGGAACTGTGGACCTACAAAGAGACAGATCACTGAGAATCAGAAGGCTTGATCTGGCCTTAGTCTTGTTCAAACTCAGGTCCAAATTCCGTATTACAGATGGGGAAACTGAGGCCCAGCGCAAGTCCCACGTGGGGCTCTCCGACCCTGAAAACAGAACTGGCCTTGGTTTCCCTGCAGTTGAAATGGGTCTGATTCGTTCGCCCGCTCGCAACACCCAGCACCTGGGCTAGCCCTAGGAACGCAGACTCGACGACGCCCGAGAGGCCGCGCGGGCGCCCACGCAAACCTGAGAATGAAACTGCAAAGCCCACCCCCGCCGTTTCTCGTGGCCTCTCTCTTGGAGAGTCCCGCCTCTTTCTTCGCTGTCCGCAGAAGAGGGCGTGGCCTCTTCGCGAATGGCCGGTGGCACCGCCAATCAGGATTTTGCGTCCTCCGATTGGCCATTACCGGTCTGTCTTATTTTTCCATCTCACGGTCCTTTCCCGCTGGCGTCATGGATGCTAAGTACTCCAACCCACGTGCGCCTCCGCGCTAGAAGATAGTCCCTGTCCGCTCCCCTCACCGTTTGCCGACGCTCCCCGGGGGAGCCCCCACTCCCAGACTCCGGGCTTCGCGACGCTGCAGCCGCCTCCTGCGAGCGCAAAGGAGGTAGAACCAGGGGAGGAGGCCCCCTCGGACGGTGGTGGCGGAGGGATTCACGGCGTCCCCGGACGGGGCGGGCCGTAGGCGGGCCCTGGAGTGGGCGTGGCCAGCGCGCGGGCGGGGGACGGAACATGTCTCCCGCCGCAGGAAGATGAGGCAGCGGTGGCGCCCGCGGACGTAGCGGGCCGGACCGAGCCGACCGGACGGGGCAACGGGCACCGCGTCCTCTCCGTACGCCTCCTCCTCCAGTGCCCCGACCGCACACGGGCACGCGGGGAGGGTCCCAGGCCACGCGCCGCCAACGCGCGACCCTCGGGGTCGGCGGGCACCCCTTTGTCGGGGCGGGGGGGCCGTACGTGCGCCGCTTCCCGTGAGCTGCGGGCCGGTCCGCGCTGAGCAGGTAACCGCACCGGGAGCCGGGGCCGCGCGGCGTCGGGAGCCCCGCATCTTTGTGCAAAGTTGTTTCGGGCCTCCCCAGGGCGCGGGAGCCGGGAAGTTGGGGCGGGAGGGACGCTCTGGGGTGCGCCCCCCCTCCCGGCCCCTGCGGGCCGGCTGCTGGGCGGCGGCCCGGAGTCATTGTTCTCTAACTTTGCGCGCCGGGAGGTTGGGGCGGACGACGTGGAGGGTCCGGCGCACGCGAGGCCCGCGCGCACCCCCTCCTCGGCCGGGCCGGCGACTTCGGGAAACTTTGCAGACCCTTGGGAGGGGGCGCGGGGGGCGCCCGAGAGGCCGCCCAACTTTGTGGCGAGGGCCCCGGCCGCGACACGAGGGCTTGGGGCGCCCCCTCCCCTGGGAGGGGCGAGCCGGGGCGCTGAAGTTTAGAGGGAGCGCGCGGGAGGGAGGGAGAGTCCTTTTGTCTGCGCGGGGAAGGTGCGGCCGCGCGAGCGGAGGCTCAGGTTGAGGGCTGGGGGCCGGAGGGGGGGTGCGGAGGGAACATCTGCTCCGCGTTAATGCGGGGAGAGGCGGCTGCGGCCGCTCGGTGCTGCGAGCCGAGGGGCGGTGGCGCCCCAGCTTCAAAGGGCTCCTGGGCCGCGCCGCCTGCACCGGCTGGGGGGGGGCGGCTGGTTTCCCGGGCCTCCCCCTCCAAGGAGGCCGTCCCGATCCCCTTCTTTCCAAGTGGTTCCCAATACTTTCCGAGTCCCCGAAAGTCCTTGTGACACCCAAGAATCTTAGCTCCTATAAAACTCCGTCGGCCCCCCCCCCCCGGTCTGCCTTAAAATCAGTTTCACCTATCCTACCAGAAAATTGCGGTTTCGTACTCAAAAAGTCAGTTTCACATGGCCTCCCCCAAAGAAAAAAGTTAGCGGGGGAGGGGGTGCTAAGGGGCAGCCGTTTCACACCTAGTCTCTAGTTGACAAACAAAGCGGGGAGTTCACCACTGAAGTGGGGTCTCCCTCGGGCTCAGAACCCCCTCTTCCCGCAGCTTCCGCCCACATCTGGGGACCCGGGGAGGAAGCCAGAAGGGTGTCTTGTCCGTCTACGGGACAACGGAGACCTGCTCCGCGCCCTGCTCGTGGGGTGGGGTGGGGTGGGGTAGGGTGGAGGGGGGATGGGTTCTGGCAAATGATCCCCCACCACGGTTCTGGAATGGAACCCCTGAGACCATGTGGAAGATTCTGGTCTAGGAACCCGCTTTCCCCAGGGGCGAAAGGCAGGAGCTGTTTTCAGAGTTGCTTAAAAATAATTCCCGGATACACCAGGGTTGTTACCAGCCAGGGGCGTTTTTTGTGGGGGGAAGAGGTGGAGGGGAGCTTTGAGGGTAGGTCCCGTTCTGCCCCCCACCCCCCATTCAGTCATGAAGAGCGCAGAGGGCCTCGCCTTGAGGATTTCTTTTTCTTTGAATTTGGGGGTGACCGAGGCTTCTACGTGCTGTGACAGCTGCTTGGGAGGGGGTCTGCAAATTTCTTCGGGGCGGGGTCTGAGTCGCCCCTCCCCCTTCCCAGAGGCGGGGCCAGGGCTAACTTGGGGGTGGTTGGGATGGGAGGTGTGGCGGGAGAGGGGCCCAGTAAGTGGAGAAGGGACTACTCCCGCTCTGCTGCCAGTTTAAAATTTGCGGCTTGAGTCCCTGGTGGTCGCCGAGGGAATTAGGAAATCTACATTTGCTTACTCCCCCTCTCCCTCATTGTTCAAACTCAGAGGGCTCTGGGCAGGGGTCTCTTCAGGGGCTGGAATTCTGGCTGCCCTGTGCCACCCGCCAGGGTCAGGAAGGGACTCAGTCTAGGAGGACCCAGACCCTCAGGATGGTTAGAGGGGCTTTTTAAACAGCTCCCCCATTCCCCATCTGTCTACTTAGGCCACAGTCACTCAAAATTTTTTCCCTCCTGTCCGTTTCTCCTTATGTGTCTGTCCCTGCCCCTCCCTGCTTTCACCACCACCACCATCCACCACCATGGGCTACCAAGCAGGGCCGTCTCTAGGACTGAGGTACCCACCTTGGCCCCTGAGCCCACCATTGCAGCTGGAGAATGAACCAGCCGCAGAGGATGGCACCGGTGGGCACCGACAAAGAGCTCAGTGACCTCCTGGACTTCAGCATGGTAAGCTAGGCCCCGCCCATCTCTCATACACCCCTCGCACCTGCAGGATTCCTGGGAAAGAAGCGCCAACTGAAACACCCCAACAGCCAGACCTCACACTTGTTTGGATGGAGGGGCCCCTAGGTAGAGCTGGGGGAGTTGGGGTGTCCCTCTGGGGGCAGGCTGACACCCCATTGCAGTGTCCATAATCGGGGCCCTTATCAGCTTCCAAAGGCACCTGTCATCCAGGCGTTTGTTGGGGCATAAAGTGGGTCCAGTCTACCACTCTACAGGAGGGGAAACTGAGGCCCTGAGAGTAGGAGGGACTGCCCAGAGCCTCCATTGTTTCCAAGGGTAGGCTCAGCCCTGATCTGTAAAATGGGTGTGATCAGGGTGATTTGCTACATTACGGGTTTTTTTTTAAAGGCAGGGTCGGGGGGATGTCCATGGTTTTAACTAGTTATTTAGCCACAGCATGGCTAATGCAGTCAGGTGACAGGAGGAGACCTCATGAACAGTGCAGGAATTTGTGGGCAGCGCTCAGCCACCACTACTATTACTGCCATTTTACTCTTGGGAGCAGCAGGCCCCTGGGGGAAGATGAGAATCCTTATATTTCAGGCGGTTTGATCCACCCTGAACTGCCCATTTCCCTGCCAGATAGGTGGAGGTTCAGAGAGTGTACTGGCTTCCATAGGTCACACAGCTCAGACAGGCCCAGTGAGATCAGAAACCAGAGCAGAGCTCCCTTGGGTGCTGGGAGCTGGAGTGTACCTTGGACCCGCTTGGTCCTTGGCTTGCTCCTCTGTGCAGTGGGCCACCTGTGGCGGGTGTTAGGGTGATCCACAGGAACCCAGTGTGGACAGCTCCCTAAGTCTCCCCCTCCCCCCACCCATGCACCATTTTTAGTTTGAAATAGGTTGGGGGAGGATACTTTCGGTCTGAATTTAACCCTCCACTAGTATGAGGTTCAGGCCACTGAGACCTGTCAAAAACAAGTCCCCAAACAAGTATCAGCCATCCTGCAGAAAAACAGCCCTTGAGACAGTAGGCCTCGGCTCAGGAAGGGCCAGGCTCGTATTTTTAAGCCGTTTTATTTTTGCCTCCCTGGCTGAGTAACCACGGGTACAGCTCACTTTTTTTGTGTTTTTTTTTGTTAAACTGACAAGTCACAGACTACTGGGCCAGAACAGACCCGTTTGGGGAGCACAGGTTTAGAGATGACCCCTTCGCCTCCTCTGTCTGAGAATCCTGAACCACTTGTCAGCCTCCCCCTTCTGTCCAAAGGGTCTGAATGTTTCCCCTTCCCCAGCTGAAAAACAGCAGCTCGCTTCACAGATGAAGAAACAGGCTGAGAGGGTGAGGAGCCTGGTGTCTCCCCTCAGAGAAACCCAGAGCTTGATTTTTCGTTGTCCCACTTTGTTATGAGAGTGGCCTGGCCCAGTGGGCGCAGAGGCAGCCACCTATTCTAGCTCAGGGCCCTTCTGTTCCTCCATAGCGCCCCCTCTCACCTGCCCCACAGAAACTGAGTTAATTTGTTTCTTTGAACCACTTTGTTTTTAGACTGAAACAAAGAAACTTTAAAGGGAAGCAGCTCTTTTTTGGGGGGGGGGGGTTAGTTTCTCAAAAGTGGAAAAGGCAACAGTCAAAATTAAATACAAAGAAACAAAGGAAACCCAATTTAAATTGGCCCCGAGTTAGAAAAGGAAGGTGTTGAGGTGATGATCCCTGAGTGGGCTAGAGGTGGTCCCTCTGCCTGATGAGGGGCTGGGAAGACAAGGGGTTCTGGCAGCCCTTGCCCTGGACCTGACTGGGTTCCCTTCTGAGCTTGGCGTGTGTACTGAGGCCCCCCAGTGCCCAAGGCACCCAGGTGCTTTGAGGTTTCACAACATCCCATGTGGTCAGAGCCCCAAGTCCATTTCACAGAAGAGAATACCAAGGTTCAGGGGGATGGGTCCTATCTGGGCTGCTGACGAGGCCCACAGCGCTCAAAGGACACAGCCCATTGCTCCCTGTGGCAACTGCCATGTCAGCCCTGGTACTCTAGGGGACAAAACAAAGACAAGCCCCAGGGGTTGGCTGCTGATCTCCAGGCATGGGGCCCTGTTGGTTCTGGTCCTGGCTTAGGCCAGCCCCTCCCCCAGTGTAGGCCTCAGTTTCACCAGTGGGAGAGGGTCCATATTGGAGAAGAGGGCCCTGGAGAGGCTGGCCCCGTTGAGGGAGCACAGCCGCACAAACCCATTTCCCAAGAGGGGTGCAGACCCCATGAGCCTATGCTCTTAACTCCTGCCAGCGTCAGTGAGCATGTGGCCTTACTTCTCCTATAGGATGGGGCATGGGAGATGGGACCCCACTTCTCGGGCCCCTCCCGAGTCTCATGGTACCCACATGAGAGTCATACCTTCAGGTATGGGATGCACCCTCATATTCTGGCTGGCCTAGAAAGGTTTGGGGGAGCCTTCAGCCACTCCCCAACGGGCCACTGGCCTCGATTCCAGCTACTTTAATCACTTGAGCCTCAAACAAAGTCTGTAAAACCCAGATCTGTGGGATGGCAAAGATTTGTGTGTGTTTTTTTTGTGGTAAAGGGTTTGTTGATGTTGAGTTTTCCCATTAGTACTACAAGTTGTTTAATCTATAGCGACTTAACACAGGGTTTGGGCATGGTGGGTGGTGCCTAGGGAATCTCTCAGCCGTGGGGGGTATAGCCCTTCCTTGTCCCTTCAGCTTCCACCTCTTCTGAAGGGCAGGCGGGCGGGCGGGCGGGCATCAGCAGGCAGGGTACAGTGAGGGCTGCCCAGGCAGCTGCTGAGTACAGAGCCCAGCATGTGAGAGACACTCCGTCGAGGTCACGCTGTCTGTCCCAGCCGTGGGGCCCGACTGTCTTCCCATGTCACTGCCACTCAAGGGCGTGCACATGGAGACCCGTGGGACTGGAGGGGCGAGGCAGGGTCTACCTGTGAGGAGTAAATGGGAGTAAATGGTTTCACTTTTTTTAAGCTGAAACTTAAAAGAACACTTTGTATCATATCTAATAGATAAATTGTATCAAGTACCTAAATAATTAGTCCATCCAAAAAAAAATGCAAACCTGGAAAAATAGAAACCTTGTGTAAACAACAGGTTTCAGCTTCCACTGAACAGTTGTTGCCAGTGGTGGGCTGTGTTGTCAGAGGGACTTGGTTCAGGGCTTCTCCAGGCGAGCCTTTCTCTGCTCAGGCGTGTGTAGGGAGCCTGGCTGCCTTTCCCTGCCTCGGCCCTCTGCTGGGATAGGACCCCTAGGTAGAGCTGCATCCCTGGATGTGCCCCACCCACCTCATTTACCTCTCTTTGCCTCCCCACAGATGTTTCCCCTGCCAGTAGCCAATGGGAAAGGCCGGCCCACCTCCCTGGCTGGCGCCCAGTTTGGAGGCTCAGGTAGGATCCCGCTGCCTTGGGACTGCAAGTTTGCATAAAAAGATGAGCTTGTGTAGAGGGTGGGCTGGTGCAGAGCAGGAGCAGGGTCCAGCACCGGACCTGGAATGTGGAGTGAGGCTGAGGCTGGCTGCAGCCTCATGGAGCCAGAGGAGGGTGCTGGAGGAGGAGGTGTTGGGGGGCAGGGAGCGGATGGTGCTCAGGTCCAGCAGCTGGAGTTGGGGCTGGAGAACAAGCTGCTGTCACGGTAGCACGATGTGTTGAGTGTAGCAAAGGGAGCCTGGAGGTCAGCATATCATCCTTTGTCCAGCACCTGGAACCTAGGCCCCTGGACTGGGGATGGGAAGCATCTGTGTCACTCACAGGGAGGTCCTGTGTGGGACAGGAACTTGAGCCTCTGAGGTCCTCTTGGCCCCAGTGGCGTCCTGGGTCTCCATTCCATCCCCAAAGGGGAAACTATGGTGTAGAAGGGGCATGATATAGAACTTTAGCCCTTGATAAATCTTGCCCATCCTGCAAGCCCTGGGAGAGGCCCAGCTCCTGGCCCTTACTGTATACAGAGGATTCAGAGGGTTACTGGGACTTAGAGCATTCAAATTGGGTATATCCAGGCAAACCTGTATGAGTTGGTCACTCTACCTGGCACTGAGTGCCACTGACATGCCTGTGGGAGGATGGGCAGTATGGCCTAAAGGTCAGGAAGCAGAGCAGTAGGGAGGGAGCTTCCACAAAACCAGGCTGGTTGTGGATGGTCTCTAAGGAGAAGTTTGAGCAGAGACAGAGTGAAGGAGTTCAAGTCAGGGGGCATAGCATACACAAAGGCCCTGGGGCAGGACCTTGCTTGGCATCTACTGTGCTGGAGAAACAGGGAGGAGGCTTCAGTGGCTGGAGCAGAGTGAATGGAGAGAGGGGGAGGAGACAAGGGAAGGAAGGGGTTGGGGACAGGTCATGCAGGGCCTTGTGTGCTATGGTGAGGATTTGGGCTGTCATCCCAAAGGAGATGGGATCCCTGGAGGGCTGTGAGCAGAGAGTTGCCATGTGCGTGTTGGGGAGTCTACTCTGGCTGTCGGGAGGATTTGGGGATAGCCTTGGGGGATGCTGGCCGTTTCTGTTTCCAGCACCTCCACACTCTGTGTGGACTTTGGCATCTTTCTGGGACCCCAGAATTGGCGCCATGCCATCCTGCATCTCTGAGATCCAGGACAGGAGGTTTTGTCTTGAGTCATTTCTGAATTCCACTGGGATATCCAATGAAGTCTGACTGGAGGAGGGGGTGGTTTATGTTCATGCACCACCCCAGAGGGAGAAATATTGTGTTGCTGCCCCCATTGCCCTACACTGGCCTTCCTCTCTGCCTGAGGAAGTGGCACCAGGGACAGCCAGAGTCCTCCTTGAGGTATGGAAATCCCCACATCACTCCCCCCTGAAATAGCCCCCAAGAGTTAGGGTGCTTCCACTTCCCTGCCTCAGGCAGAGGATCAGACCCTGGAGGGCTTCCTGGAGGAGGTGCCTTTATCTCCCCCTGCATCTCTGCCCTGAGCTATCTTCCCTAATTTGGTGTCCACTCACAAGGCCAAGAGCCCTTAATAGCCGAAGCTATGGCCCAGGGTGTAAGGATCCCCTCTAGGAAACTCCTGTAAATATTTGAAGTTTGATTTTCTGTGGTTTCTGCAGCCCCTGCCCTCCCTCTGGACAGGGAGGGTCTTGTTCACACCCCCGTCCCCCCTTTCATCAGTGAGTGAGTCACCCTCCTTCCAGACAGACTAAGGGGGAAACAGACTAAGTCACCCTCCTTCCAGACAGTTTAAGGGGGAAACTACTATTTATCAAGAGTTTTCAAATGTGCCCGATGGTGTGGTTCAGTGGTTGCGCATCGACCCATGAACCAGGAGGTCAAGGTACCATTCCTGGTCAAGGCACGTGCTGGGGTTGCTCGCTTGACCTCAGTAGGGGGCGGGCAGGAGGCAGCCAATCAATGATTCTCTCTCATCATTGATGTTTCTCTCTTTCCCTACTTCTCAAATCAATTAAAAACATTTTTATTTTTTTTTAAGTTTCCAAATGCTAGTAGGTCCTCCAGCCACAATCTCCCACACCTCCTTGTAAGTCCTGGTCTGGCATTTCCCTGATGTTGACTTTAAGTTAACTTGCTTCTGTTAAGTTTATTTCAAAAGGTCATTTCCTATCAGAAAAGCAGCAGCCTGGTCCTGAGTAGGAGGTGTCTCTGAAAGTAACTGGAATGATAGCTGAGTGGCATGTGGAGGGGCTATGGGCAGCCTTGCCCATCTCTGCTTTGAAAAAATGTCAGAAAGGCCCCGATGACCAACCAAAGCCAGGCCGAGGCTTTCCAGTTATTCTCTGGATTGGAAGACATTTAAAACAAGAATAATCTTTCCGGCCTTTCCTTTTGGGAAACCCTGAGGCACAGATCTCTATGTGACAGTGCATTCTCTGCCAAAGACTACAGGGTTCAAGGCCACATGAGACATCAGGGAGTGCTCATTGTCAGACTAAAGGAAGTGTTTCTAACTTCTCCACAGTTTTCTTGGTTTGTGTAAATCTGACATGCCTTGGTAAACATCTAAAACTTAGGAGAGGGCTTCCACATTGGGTCTTTGTAAGGACTCTGAAACATATGTGCGTGGTTGTCCTCTGGGGAAGTCACTGGGCTGACTGGCTGTGTATTCACTGTGAAGTATCCTCACCCCTTAACCAGCACTGGGACTTCTGAAATCATCATGGATTCACAGGACATTGCAAAGAAATGTACAGAGGGGCCCCATGTTCTCCCCCAGCCCCGCAGACATACAGCATTTCTGTAATATAATATGGGATTGGTACAGTGCACAGTTTATTCAGGGCTCACCAGTGCATATGTGTGTGTATGTATAGGTCTGTGCAATTTGTCCTACATTTAGCGCCATTGAGCCACCACCACAATCCAGACTCAGCTGCTCCGTCATCCCACTCTCCCTTCACAGTCACTTGCATCCGGTGGCCACTAATTCAGTGTTCTCCATCTCTACATTTTGTCCTGTTGAGAATGTTAGATACACAGACCCATACCACTTGTCACTTTCTAAAGTTGGCTTTGTCCACTCAGCATAATTTACTGGAGATCTATCCCAGTTGTTGGCTGTTTCAATGGTTGGTTCCTTTTTTGCTGCTTTATAAACTTTTTAGCAAGGGGAATCGTAACACTTATCAACAGTGACTTATGTCACCATTTCTTGAGCACTGTATGCCAGGTACCCAAACTGGGTCATTGATTGTGAGTCTTCTGTCCTCATAGGCTAGTGAAGTAGGTGTTATTATCATCCCCATTTTACTTACGGAAAAGCTAAAAGTTTAGTAATGATCCCAGCTAACAACTCAATGCTGCCTCCCCATAGTGTCTCATAGCCTCACCCTATACTGACCTTTTTTATTTGCAAGAATCTTAACTAATAAAAGTGTAATATTGAAATTAACCATTTCTCCGGGATGGGGTAAGCCACGCCCACCAGCCAATCAGAGCTGCTGTATGCAAATTAACCTAGCCAAGATGGCAGAGGCTGCAGCCCTGGTGTTCGGCTTCTCCTGGGCTGCGGCCTCCACCATCATGGGAGCCTCTGTCCTGGGATAGCATCCAGCGCACTGAGTCCTCGATGCCTTCCCAGGCAGAAGCCTTAGGAGGCGGGACCAGCCAGCCGACGCCGAGGCCCCCTCCTGAGAGGCCGTGGGGTTTGGGGTGGCCAGCGCCACCCCATCCGCTTCCCAGGCTGGGGCCTTGGGCGGCGGGACCCCCTCCTGGGAGGCCGTGGGGTTTGGGGTGGCCAGCACCACCCCGTCCACTTCCCAGGCTGGGGCCTCGGGCAGTGGGACCAGCTGGCCGGCTGCTGTGGCTCCCTCCTGGGAGGCCGTGGGGTGGGGGGTGGCCGGCGCCACCCCATCCACTTCCCAGGTAGGGCCCTGGGGGGGGCCGGCCTGAGGCCCCCTCCTGGGAGGCCATGGGGTGGCCAGCGCCAACCTATGGCTTCCCAGGCTGATGGCCCGGAGAGTCATTGGGAACTGTGGCCAGCTTGAAAACTGCCCTTAGACCCTCACCCAGGCTTGCCACACCCCCTGGTGTAAGAGTTTCCACTGGGGAGCTTGGCCAGCCTGCAAACAGACATTGGCCCCTCACCCAGGCTGGCCAGGCACATCAGCAGGTGGACATCCTTGGAGGGGTCCCAAACTGTGAGAGGGCCCAGGTCGGACTGAGGGACCCCTCCTCCCCCCCGTGCACAAATTTTTGTGCACCAGGCCCCTAGTTTTTATATAAGAAGGATGCTAATCTTTTATTTTTAAAATGTTTTTATTGATTTCAGAGAGGAAGGCAGAGGGAGAAAGAGAGAGAAACATCAATGATGAGAGAGAATCAGTGATTGGCTGCTTCCTGCATGCCCCCAACTGGGAATCGAGGTCACACCAGGAATCAAACCATGGCCTGGTTCATACTTCAGTACTCAGCACTGAGCCACCTGCTGGGCAGGATGCTTGTCTTTTGTGATCTATATTGTAGCTGCTTTTCCCAACTTACCAACTGTTACTAATGGAGGTTTTTCATTTGTCTCAGGGGGTTATTTATTTATTTATTTTTATCCTCACCTAAGGATATGTTTGTATTTATTTTAGAGAGAGGAAGCGGGGGAGAGGAAAAAAACACCAATCTATTCCTCCCATATGTCTTGACCCACATCTAGGTATGTGCCCTGACTGGGAATCTAACTGCAGCCTTTTTGGTGTACAGAACAAAGCTTCAACCAACTGAGCTACCCCACCAGGGCTGGTTTAATTTTTATGATGTCAAGTCTTTTTGATTTATGATGCATTTTAGACTTGGTGCCATTTCTGAGAAATCCTTAAGAACTGGATGGTAGTCCATTCTGCAGTTCAGATGTGACAGCCATGAATGTGCCTGCTCCTTGTTACAGCCAGTTGAGGAATATACGGGAAAGATATATTGCTGGAGGGTAGGAAAGCATGCTGTCACCATCCTTGTCAGAGCAGTCATGCTAGTAAAATTTTACTAGGGGACAGCAACCTTAACAGTGATTGTGGCTGAGCTAAACATCTCCGGCCAGTGCACACATCCGCTCACTCATGGGGCTGCTCAGAACACACATCCCTGTGTCCTGGACCCAGTGACACAGTGTGGCCTCGGGCAGGAACAGCCCCCACCCCTGGAGGGCAGGAGAGGCATGTAGTTGGTGGGGTCCCCACTCCATCTCACAACTCACCGAGGATGGAAGACCTGGCAGCACCTTCCAGACTTTCTTGGGCTGCGTATCTGTTAGAAGTAAAAAGAGTGAGTCACTCCATTCCGCCTGGCTCCTGCCCCACTCAGCCAAAGTCCTTCAAGGCCCAGGGACACGCCTATCACTGGGGGTATCAGGAGAGAGCCTACCTCTGCACCTTGGAGAGGAGACCCTTGAGCTTCCCCTGGTTCTTTTGTTCTTTTTTTGTTTTGTTTTTGTTGATCCTCACAAGGGAATATTTTCCCATAGATTTTTAGAGTGGGAGGGAGTGGGAGAGACAGAGAGAAACACTGATGTGAGAGAGACACATTGATTGGTTGCCCCCCTCCCCCCCTTCCGCATGCACCCTAACATGGGCTAGGGATCGAACCTACAGCTGAGGTTGGTGCCCTTGACCAGAACTGAACCTGAGACCCCTCAGACCACGGGCAGTGCTCTAAGCACTGAGAAAAACTGGCCAGGGCTTTTCCATCTCCTTACCTTTTCATCTGTTACTATGTTACTGCCGCAGTACTACCCAGTGTTACTACTGTAGCTTTAGGATGCTCTTATAGCCCTACCTCAGTTGTTCCTTTTTAGGTTATTTTCTCCCATATTTTCAGAGATCTGATTCTTTTCCATGATCTTTGTGTTTTTTAAAAATATATATTTTATTGATTTTTTTACAGAGAGGAAGGGAGAGGGATAGAGAGTTAGAAACATGGATGAGAGAGAAACATCGATCAGCTGCCTCCTGCACACCCCCTGCTGGGGATGTGCCTGCAACCAAGGTACATGCCCTTGACCGGAATCTAACCTGGGACTCTTCAGTCCGCAGGCCAACGCTCTATCCACTGAGCCAAACCAGTTAGGGCTTTTTAAACTATTTTTTAATTATTATAATTCTTTATTGCTGAAAGTATTACATATGTCTTTTCCATGATCTTCGGAATAATTATGTCATGTCTCCTTTCCCTACTCCCCACACCCCCAAAAAAACTGTTGGGATTTTGAAATGTTAAATACATAGATAAATTTGGGGAGAACCATTTGTTTTCCCATTGTAAGAAACTGGCATCTTCTCCATTTATTTAAGTTTTCTTTTTTGATCCTTAGTAGTGTTAAGGTAACTTTGAGGATTGAAGTATAAAGCACTTAGTCATTTTATAGTTTTTTAAAGATCTGATCATGTACTTTCCAAGTGAGGGTTATTGCTAGGTATTTCAATAATTTCTGTGCTGTGGTTCGGGATCTTTTTTATCATATTTACCACCTGATCACCTCCTGCCACGAATTAATTATTTGCATTTCCCCCTTGTTCAGTTTTTCAGGTCACCCATCCTAAGACACCTAGCCTCCCCGTCCCATGTCCCTTTTTGCATTGGCTGGTGTTTCTAGAACCATACAACATATGCTGTTTGCTTGTTATAAGCAGGACCAAGCCTGACACTGGCTATTGATTAGGTATTGATCTTTCTGTCTGTGTTTATCTTGTTAAGGGCATTTCCTTCCTGTCCAATATGACCACACACAAAAAAATGTCTCAGAATGGCCCCCAGTTTTCCTCCTTTACTGGGTCGTGACGTCTGCTAATGAATGATTGTTGGAACCCCCAGACACTCCTTGAATGTTGTGCATGGCCTGTGTTTTGTTATCTAGATCTATTTTACATTTTGCCTGTTTCCAAGTGGCGTTGGCCTGTGTCTTTAGGTTCTGCTGTGTATCTAAGCCAGTCTCCAGTAAGTGGTACCTTGTTCCTCTGCACTTGGGGAAATGGCCCTGCCCCGTTTAACCTCCATTGCTTATAATCAGCCTGTTGAGATTTTGTTCAGTCCTCTTGTCCATTTTACCATTTTCTTAGGCAAAAAATAATTCATTTCAGGCACATTTAAAAATGGTTAATGTTGCATTCTTTCATTACATATAGAGTCACCTGTCCTGTAGCATCAGGAGGTAGCAACTGTGTTTGTCTTAAATCTGTGTTTTTCTGTTCTTTTGTCCTTGATTCCTCTTCCTTATCCTTTATCTGTTACTGATCTTTCTTCCAATCTGCTTCATTGCTGAATCAGTATTTATCAGTTGACTTTTTTTTCTCTTCCCTCTTCTTCCTTGATGCCTCCTCTTTTTAAAGTAATAATTTTTATTTTATTTTTAAGTCAGAGACCACATTTGTTTGCTTCTATTCTTCTGGTTTAGTAATCAGAGCTCAGGATTATACATTTCCCTCTGAGAACCACTTCAGTTGTATCCTGTTGATTTCAATAATGGGTATTTTACTTAGGTTTTAGAGATTCTTGATAATTAAATTTTTTTCTCTTTGAGGCTCTGTTTTGGAGATCTCTGATTTCCGGTTGGAAGTGGAGTATCCGTCCCTGGGTTGACGAGTTTCACTTGTAGGTCAGCAGTGCAGCAGTCAGTGCAGCATGAGCGGCTGCGATCGTCCAGGCAGTGTGGAGCGTTCCTGCTCTCACTGAGTGGAGCCATGTGGTCATTCTTCACAAGTCCTTGAGGGACAGTTGGGTGTGGAGCCTGAGGTCTTTGTTCCCACCTGACCGACCATATTTAGGGTTTTAATTTGTTTGACATCAAGAGAGTAGTTCACCTCCCCTCCGTGTTTGTTCTCTGAGTGTTCCCTGGGCTCCTGCTTATTTGTTTGTACACTGGGTTGTCGGCACATGGAACGGGGCCAGTGGAGTTTTGTGAGTCAAGCCCATCCTCTGCAAAAAGCCGTCACCTCTGTTCCAGTGAGCAGTTGCCTCTAAAAAGTCAGATTTTAGCCCTGGCTGGCATTTCTCAGTAGTTAGAGCACTGGCCAGCACACCAAAGGGTTGTGGGTTTGATTCCTGGTCAAGGGCACATACCTATATTGCAGGTTTCATCCCTGGCCCCTGTTGGGGCATATTCAGGAGGCAACCAATCAATGTGTGTCTCTCACATCAGTGTTTCTCCCTCTCTCCCTCGCCCCCCTTCTTTCCTCCCTTCCACTCTTTCTAAACATCAATGGAAAAAATATTCTTGGGTGAGGATTTAAAACAAAAACAAAAACAGACTTTTAGATGAATATTACAACTCCACCTTTTGGTGTCATGCTTTGGTCCATCTTTGTGCAGCTGATTCTCTCATCTTTGGATCTGCTTGTTCCAGAATGTCTTCTGTGGGTGCTGTGGCTTTAGTTTTCAAGAAATTAATTGTGAGGCTTACATTTTCAGCCCTTCCTCATCCTTTTAGGTTTGGTTCTCCTATCTTTCCACCTTCTCCTGTAGTTGCATAGATATGTCCGGCATGTGTTTGCTAGAATTGGTTTTGAAAGGTCTGTGCTGGTTTGCAGCTCACTGGTAGTTATTTTCATGGCTTTAAAGAACACATTGAAACCTCCCGTTTCTGGCTTTTCACCCGCAGAAGTGAAGTCACATGTCCCCCCTGAAGGAAAGTGGAGGGATGAGCCTCTACATCTGCCCACACTGGTATCCCATATAGCAGCAGTTGCCGACTGGTGGTCCATGAGGTCCAAAAAGTTGGCAACCACTGCTATATAATAAAAGCCTAATATGCTGTGTTCAACCAACCGTTCCACCAGTCACTGTGATGCGCACTGACCGTCGGGGCAGACACTCCAACCAGATGTTAGCTTGCTGCTGGGGTCTGGCTGATCAGGACTGGGCAAGATGGGTTGGACACACCCTGGGGCCCTCCTGTGGTCCCTCCCCAGCCCTAATCATGCACCGGTGGGGTCCCTTAGTCTGGCCTGTGCCCTTTCGCAATCCAGAACCCCTCAGGGGCGCCAGAGAGCCAGTTTTGGCCCAATCCCAGCAGTCCAGGCCGAAGGACCCCAATGGTGCACGAATCCATGCACTGGGTCTCTAGTTTAGTATAAATAAATCGACATTTTTAAAAAACATTGTTTTTCTCTTCATTGATGAGTTGTATATATTTGTATCCTGCTCAGAAAACATGTTCTTGTATTGACTCTGCTGCTTATTATGAGACCTTAACCAAATGACTAATCATCTTTGTGTCTCGGTTTCTCATCTGTCAAATTGGGATATTAGCAGCCACTGCAAGGATCCTGTGGGATAAACCATGAGAACTGTGCAGAGCAGTGTGGCACCTGAAGGCCCCTGGTCCTGTCCCGTTGCTCATTCAATGGTGTCTTCACTTGAGGGCTAATGGGATGGAGTCACCTTCCCCAGCCCCACTCATCACATCCTCCTGGTTCCTACATTGTGTTTGGCCCCTCCCAGTCTGGAGTGTGTCTTAAGGGATGCTTTCCAGCAAGGGAACATGGTGATGTTTGCCTTGCACAGGACAGTTGGGAGTAGAATTCCTCAGCCACCTGCCTTCCCACCTCCCCCTCCTCCTGCATCTTTGTTTGCCCGTGACATTCAGTGAATGCACATGTTCATCTTAACCTTCTGTGCTTTTTCATTCATTTTCGGGGGTTGCCAGTGAGCCCTTGTGGTCTCCAGCTCAGAAATGCTTGGCCAACTATGTCTTTCGCTCTAGTTTTGGGGTGATATGCATGTTATAGAAAGAATTTCCTGATTGGAGGAAGGGAGAAATTGAATGTCTCATTGTGAACCCATCAGGTGCAAACCTCTCAGTAACACACTTGGAAGTAGTAGTATACTTCTGCAGGAATGATTCAGTTTGGGTTTTTAATATATATTTTTATTGATTTCAGAGGGGAAGGGAGAGGGAGAGGAAGATAGAAACATCAATGTTGAGAGAGAATCATTGATCGGCTGCCTCCTGCATGCCCCTTACTGAAAATTGAGCCTGAAACCCAGGCATGTGCCCTGACCTCTTGGTTCATAGGTCAGTGCTCAACCACTGAGCTACACTGGCCGGGCTGGTATGTTTTAGTGAGAATACAAACAAGGGACGGGTTATTAAAATGCATAATCGGGGGGGGGGGTAGGGGGACTAATAACTATTTTTTTATTTGTTTTTTTGTGTTTTGGGGGGGACTAATAACTATTAATGGAAGTAGTGAGGGTAGGAGGGTCTGTCCCTTTTTTTGTCATTTATAGAAGGGGATACAGGGGCTGGGACTTTTTCCAGAAAGGGCAGAGCAGCACCCTGTTGTCTCTGCCAGGCACTTGTGGGGCCCATGCCTTCACCACTGCCAGGCCTTCTTCAGGAGTGGGAGCTGCTCCAGAGGGTGAGGGGCCAATAGGCAAGTGTACATAGAGGGAAACTGAGGCTCCAGGGTTGCTGGCACCTTACCCAAGGTCACTCCTGCCTCACTGGCTGCTCTGCTCTCCTTCCCAGAGCCCAAGTGAGAGTCCAGGACCTTTTGGTACAGATACCTCAAACCTGGCAGACCACAGAATGGATTCCTGGAGACCACAGGAGCTCCTTACTAGGTCCCCCACCTGCTGAGGCAGCCCCTCAGCCCCCAGCCCCACCCCCACCATAATCATGTTGGAAATTTTTTATTAGGAAAAAAAATCTAAATACGATGTATGAATATTCATTAGGATGGGAGATTAATATGCATAATCATGAAAATTAGACAGTAATTAAACACCAGTTCCCTGGGGGACATGATTAACACAATGCCACCGAAAGAGAAGGATACAATTTGAAGGAAGCAGGGGAGGGCAGGAGGTGGGATGCAGGATTTGGGATGAAGTGCATGGGAAACTCCAACATGGGGGATTGGAGGTAGATTGGGAGTGGGGTTGTGTTGGTAAGGTGGCCCCCTCCTCCTGTGTCCCTCCCCCTCCCTCTTTCCTAATTCTGCCAAGTGGACTTATTCATGATACCATTTACAGAGGAGGGGAACTAAGGCACAGAGAGGGAGGGGCCTGGGACTGCTCCCTTACTGCTTGTCCAGGACATATGTCCTGGTCCCTGAGGGAGAAGGTGGGAGCTCTGGCCCAGGAAGGATGCAGGCCTAGGCTTGCCCTGTGGGGAAGATTCTGGGTCCAGGGTGGGTGCCTGGTGCCTAGGAGAGTGTCTGGGAAGATAAGGGCCCCACCCTGCCCTGCCCCTTAAGACCAAGGTCCTCTCCCCACTCTCGTTAACCCGGGCTACACCTTGGGCCTCTGGCCTTGCAGCCTGGCAGGCAAGTGGCAGAAGCTTTGGTGGTTTGTCCCTATTGGGGATTGGGTTCTACCCCAGATGAGCTGCCAGTCTGCTTAGTCAGTGACAGCTGCTGCTATTTCAACAAAGGGATGGCCCACCTCCTGAATTCGCAGGGATGGGCAAGGGGAGATTCACACTCTCCCAACATCCAAGCTGATTACTCATCATCCATTTGCTTATGCCTTTGTGAGCCTTTCTCACATGGCCAAGAGAGACTGAGCCTGACACAGAAGCCCCAGCCAGTGTGATCAGGGTTGGGGGAAGGATATTCAGTGTGAGTGAGGGCTCTGCCCAGGGTAAGCATGGTATATAGGGTTTTGATGAATGGGTAGGAGTTTACCAGTAGTGACACCTGGTGCAATTGTTTATTGAGCTGCAGACCTGTGACTATGCCAAGTACCAGGGTCTTTACCACTGACAGTGGTGTCAGTATAGACAGAACTAGAGTCGGGTGAGGTTGGATAGGCTACAGGGCTAGTCTGGATTGGGATGGGCCCAGAAGGCATGCAGAATTGAATGAGGGCTCCTCTCCCCTGAGGTAACGAGGAAGAGAGCTAGAGCTGACTGTGGAGCGGGCCAGGAGTAAGGTGACCCTCTCTCTCTTCCTGTCCTGCAGGTCTGGAGGACCGGCCCAGCTCGGGCTCTTGGGGCACTGGAGACCAGAACAGCTCCTCCTTCGACCCCAGCCGGGTGAGGAGCTACTGCTGGGCCTGAGATCCTCAGTTTCCCTTTTCCAGGAGAGAAGGACATATGAGGAAACAGGCTTAGAGGGGGAAGTTGGACACCCACCTACTTTGCAGGGACTTTGGGCTTAGATATGTGGGTTGAAGTCATGACTCGGATACTTAAAAGCATGCCTGCCTCCCAAGCCTGTTCCCCCATATGTAAAATGTTGTGCCCCAACACCCCTCACCCCCACCTGTCTCTCTGCAGACTTATGGAGGCGAAAATGCCCACTTCAGTGAGTCCCATGGCAGCCTCTCTTCATCTACATTCCTGGGAGCGGGGCTTGGAGGTGAGTGTCTGGAGCACAGCCCTTCCCCCACACCCACATGGGGTCCCTGGGCTGTGGTCAGTGCACTCGGTAGCAGCACTTCTGGGACGGTCACCTGGAGCAGGGGGTGTAGGTGGATATGGCCTGAAAATACAGCTTTCCCCCTGGGTCAGTGGGCCTGACCAAGTCCCCACCAGGAAGTGGACTTGGGCATCCTGGTGACTCAGGAGGTTGGAGCCTGCTCTTACTGACCATGGGAATCAGCTGGGCAGTCCTGTGCCCGAGTTCCACTCACTAGGCCTGGTTGAGGCTGTCTCCTCTGTAGTCTCGGCTTCCCCACCCATAGGATAGGGATATTCACAGAACCTTTCTCGTAGCGGGTTGTGAGGCCTTGCCCAACAATCCTCACCTGCCCCCTTATATTACAGATGAGCGAACAGAGGATTAGCAAGAAGGGACCTGTCCAGGGTCTGTGGCTGGTCATGGCTGGCAAGGATTCTGTCCACTGGGACTGTTGGCCTGGACTGTTGTCCTCTGTGCCGTCCCTCTCACCAGGGACCATCCATGTGCCTTGCCGAGCCCTGGCACCCCCTTCCAGTTCTGAGGAAGCCTTGGGATGATCATAAAGCTGGCTTCCCTGGCGGGGGTTGGGTGCTGTGGCCTTGGCTCAGCTCCCAACTCAGTCTGGGCTCTCAGTGGGGTTTAGTTCACTGCCTGAGAGGTGAGAGGTCCTAAGACAGCATGTTTCACACCAAAGTTGGGTGGGATCTGCTCATCTCAGCGCCACTGTTAGCAGTTTGGTCTAAGGTGGCTACTGGGGAGGTAAATGTGTGGACTGTGGAACCCTTGATGTGACTGACCATTTGGTGGGGAAATTGAGCCCGAAGGCACTTGTACGAACCCTGAGGGGACAGCACTTACCAGACCCCAAAGGTCCCGTGTCCCTTGCTGAGCCTAAGAGGGTGCACAGTAGGGTTGGACAGGCGAGTGTGGCCTGAGAAGAATTGTGGCAGGCGGCAGCATCCTTGCACTCTCTTTGCTCAGCAAGAGTCTGCGCCCATTTCCCAGACCAGGAAGTAAGGCCCAGCCCACGTGGCCCAGGGTAGCCTCTGCACCTGCAGCTGTTCCCCTCTGGTGTTCCTTCTGCCTCTTCCTGGCCCAGGCAGTTCCCACGCTGAGCCTGGTCAGCAGGACCCAGAAGCAGCTGTGTCCCAGGTCCACCACATGTCCTGCGGCCAAGGAGTTCAGTGAGCACAGCATAAAGCTCAGGCCGAGCCCAGTGGGGAGGTGGGTGCAGCCTTGGCATCCGTGGGCCTGTTTCTCACCCCTAGACTATGCTGAATGGGGCTAGTGTGGCTCACAGGACTGGTGACAACCATTGTGGGTGGTGAGAGCCCTGCTCCTGCTTCCCCAAGGGGTGGGTTTAGTCTGTTCTTACATGGCCTCCAGCCAAGTCTGGCCCTTGATGAGACCATGGTGGTTTTACTCTTTGCTGTTTGTCCTTTTCCTACCCTCATGCCCTGGTAGCAGGCCCAGCATGTAAATTAGGTGCCTGATGCATGCCATGGGCCTTCTCTCCTTGCCTCAGCTTCTCCCACCTCTATGGAAACTTATACCTGGCAGCTGCTCTGTGCAGACTAAACAGTGGCAGCCTCAACTAGCAGGGCAACTCAAAGGTCTGGGAGGTGAAGCTGCTTCCCCAGGCAGAGCCCCAAACCCTGGCTGGGCCTGCCAGCTTTGCTCCCACACCCACCCGAGAGGAGGGAAGCAATAACATGCCCCTCATCCCTGCGCTGAGGGTCAGCCTCCTCTAACCTCCAGGCCTCAGTTTACTTATCCCTAAGATGACTCAAGGTCCTGAGGAGTCCCTGGGTGTGTGGGTGGGAGCATGACCCTTCTCCCCACAGCCAGCATCTTTTGCTCTAGTCAAAATTCTACTTTTAAAATAAAGAAAATAATATTTTTTCCCTAGTAGGTGGAGAATAATTCAAATTAGCTGGCTGAGCATTCTGAGTCCTCACTCATGTTGAGATTGGCATCCAGGTTAAGCCAAAAACAAACTAAGATGTCTCAGCTATTGATTGATTCAGGTGCCTGCTTCAGGCAAGGATGGAGCCAAGCCTCTGTGCCGTGGCAAGAGTTTGTCCACACTGGTGGCTGTCAGGCAGTGTCCCCCAGCCCAAGGTGTCACTTGCCCACACAGGAGAAAGGCTCCTTCTCACCAGATCGCTTCAGGATGTCATGAACTAACCCCTGGCAGGGCCTGGGCACTAAACCTCACAGACTCAAAGCACTGCTGCCACCACCACCCCTCCCCCCCCAACCCCAGCCTGCCCCTGGCTGGGATCCTGAGTTTTATTCTCATGACCTCGAACAGAGGAAATGAGATTCAGAGGTCAGGGAGTTCTGATCTCGGCACTGACCCACCTAAGAGCTGGTATGTGTGGTGGACTTGCAGGAGCCCCTCTAGGTCATCAGGAAAGGAATGGTGTCTGTCGAGATCCCTGCTTGTCTGCCAGGCTGTTGGGAAGACCAGAACCCACCCTGCTTCTCAGTGTTGTACACTGGTGGAGCACTGCTGCGTGCAGGCATGTGCGAGTGCGGGGATGTGGCCTCCCTGGGGTTGGCTCTGAGTGATCCTTCTTCCTCCCCTCAGGCAAGGGTGGCGAGCGGAGCACATATACTGCCTTCGGGAGAGACGCAAGTGTTGGGGGCTTGACTCAGGTGAGGTCGTGTCTGTAGGGTGGGGGCTGCTGAGGCCCATTGGCACTCAGCTGTCTGCAGAACCCAGAGAATGGGTGGCTGGGACCCCAGTTTTCAGGCTGAAGTGGCATCATAGATGGGCAGGGACTGCCAGAGCGGGAGGGCAGCTAGTGGAGGCTACAGTCACCACTCTACCTACCTCTTTCCCACCCACCTTTTAGAATTTTAAACAGATGGGTAGCAATTTCCTCCCTTGATCTGCAGAAGGGTCCCTGGCTGAACCAGCTGCTGGTCATTTTTCTAGCAGCTAGAAGAAGAGTGGGCCCTGGGGCAGGCTGAGCTGCCAGTGTGGATGAGTTGGGGGGGGAGGGGAAGGCAGGGGTGGCCACAGCCCTATGGCTCCCCAAAGACACCAGACCAGCCCAGCAGCCTTGGGATCTTGCCCTTTGTTCCTCCCAGGGAGCCAACCCCACAAGCCCCCAGTTCTGGGCGAAACTCATGCCCACCCCAGCTGTGAGGCTGACAGCACTGGCTGGCCACAGTGGTCCCATTGTGGCTTTCTGTCCAGGTCACCCCCTCATACACCTGAGGGTTTCATTCCTGTGCCTTCTGAACATCAGGGTGCAGCTATGCCTTATCCAGGCGGCAACACTGTGTGCACACCAAGCCTGTTCCAAGGTGCCCTGGCTTTTGAGCACCAATTGGGTATCAGCCCTGTGACAAAGGCAGAGCTCATAAGGCCCCCATTGAACTCCACGACTCCCCTGAGCCAATATGCCCATTTTACAGATGGGAAATATCAGACATAGAGCAGCCACTCAGATGGAGCCTCAAATCCCAGTCACTCATACTTCCAGGGGAAGAAAACTCTTTTTAAACTAGTCATGCAAAGTTAAACTACCTTTAAAAAAAAAAAAACAAAACACACACACACAAACTAAATCAGCCAGATTTCACTGATGCCCAGACGCACATTTGCATGTTCTGCATCCCAGAATGCAGTTCGTTTTCAGACTTGCTGGCAGTTGTTTTTCTTAAAAGTAATGCTGAGGTGTCAGTAGAGAAATGTCTCGAGCAGGGGTCATTGTCACCCCCTGGACAGCCAGGTTGGGTGCTGGATGCCAGCCTAGCTCCTGGTGATGACCTCCACCCCCCCCTTCCCAGGCTGGCTTCCTGCCCAGTGAGCTGGCCCTCAGCGGCCCCGGGCCACTGTCCCCCTCAGGCATCAAGAGTGGATCCCAATATTACTCTTCCTACCCCAGCCATGCTCGGCGGAGAGCTGCGGACAGCAGCCTTGGTGAGTGGGGTTGCTGGTAGGGCTGGCAGGCCCAGGGGAGGGGGCAAGGAGGGGATCTGTCCCCACTGTGGGCCTCCCAGACTAGGAGCTCAGATGGGTAGAAGGATGGATAGTGACCCTAGAAAGAAACAGTGGATTCTTGTTATTTGCAGAGGTTCTGTCTTAATAGAGTCACCGTGAGCACTGATTCCCTGCTTCTGGGGAAATGCGAGGATATGTTCCTGTCAGTCTCTGGTCAATAGATCAACACATAGCCTTGTGCCACATGTATTTGTGGCTAAAGGCACCTTATTTCACATAAATCATTGATTCTTTAACACGGAACTGGCCAGTGGTGCTGTAACTCAAGCCTGAATGTAGCTGATCTGACACAATTTTTTTTCTTTTTTCTTTTTAAACATATTTTTATTGATTTCAGAGAGAAAGGGAGAGGGAGATAGAAACATTACGGACAAGAGAAAATCATTGATAGGCTACCCCCTACACGCCCCACACTGGAGATCGAGCCCACAACCCAGGCATATGCCCTGACCAGGAATTGAACCATGGCCTCCTGCTTCATAGGTCAATGCTCAACCACTGGCTGGGCTAACATATTTTCCATGTCCCAGTTTTTGTTCTCAGAGACACTAGCTAGCACCAGGATACCATGCATGCATAGGGAGTGTTTAAGCAGTAAAATTACCCACAAAAACCATGTCAGTCAGGGCTCTCAATAGACTGAGAAAAGGACCCTGGTTTATAGTCTGAGCTAGAACCGGAAGCCAGAACACCACCTGCTTCCCCCTCAGTGGGCACGTGCCAGGTAGCCACCCATGTTTCCCTACTCTGTGCATGGCTGTGAGTGACCCCTAACACTGTGTGTATGATTTGGGGAAACCAACTTCAGATTTGCAAGTCTTGGATCTATGAATAAAGAGGATCAACTATGGGAGTTGGAGTAGGGGTGAATGGGGGGCCTTGGAGCAAGTACCCATTGACTCCCCACTTCCTAGACTCCCTGCTGCAGACCCCCTCCCACCCATGATTCTTGCAGAGTATCAGTCCCTTGCATGTAGACCAAAGCCCTTATTTAAATTAAAAGGGAAGCTCAGGCCCTAGCTGATTTGACTCATTGGTATGTGAACTGAAGGGTCTCAGATTTTATTCCAGTCAAAGGCATGTACCTCAGTTGCAGGCTCACTCCTTGGCACATGTCGGGGTGCGTGTGGGAGGCAACCAATCAATGTGTCTCACGTTGATGTTTTTCTCTGTCTTACCCTCTCTTCCACTTTCTCTAAAAGTCAATGGAAAAATATCCTCAGGTGAGGATTAACAAAAACAAAAAACATGGGAAACTCAAGGGTCTCCTCTCCAAGGTGCAGGGGTAGGCTGTCTACTGAACTCCCAATGATAGGCGCACGTGTCCTGGGCCTTGAAGGGCTTTGGCTGAGTGGGGCAGGAGCCAGGCAGAATGGGGTGGCTCACTCCTTTTACTCCTCACAGAAACGCAGCCCAAGAAAGTCCGGAAGGTGCCGCCAGGTCTTCCATCCTCGGTGAGTTGTGAGATGGAGTGGGGATCCCACCGACCACATGCCTCTCCTGCCCTCCAGGGGTGGGGGCTGTTCCTGCTGGAGGCCACACTGTGTGTCACTGGGCGCACTGGGCTGTGTATGCTGCTGCAGCCGGGAACATGTAGACCCACATGGCCTCCTGGTGTAGGCATGTGAGTTCTGGGGCAAAACCTCCAGCTAAACTGCTCAGCTCTGACCAGAGACTACTTCCGAGGGAGTTTGGGAAGTTCTTCCTGAGGTTTAGTCTCGATCCTCTTTAATAAATCATGTCCTGTTATGTCTAAAAAAGGGTATGGATGGGGTCCTGGGAGTGGGAGCAGGTGGGGGCACCCCTGACAGCCAGTTTGTAGGTCTCCTCCTCCACCTTGTCCACCCAGGTTTGAGTCACCCCTTATCCCCACCTCATTGCCTAGAGGTTGGCAGGGTGCCAGGCCCAACAGATGGTGCTGGGCCATTTGAGATTTAATCATGGGAAGAAAAGGCAATTTGTCTGTTTCCTCTGTTTGGCTCTGCACCAACCTTCAGGAGCCCCTGGGCTGGGGGTCAGGCAGAGCCCCACAAGCTGACCTGCCCGTGGACGTGGGTGTGAGCTGGCATTCTGCAGCCCGGAGGTGCAGTCAGGCTCAGTCTAAGACTTGACTCCTGGTGTCGTGTATAATGTCATTGACCCCCCATTTTCCTCCCTCAGATCCCCACTCCAGTTTCCTGGAGCTGAGCGCTCCCTGGGGCCCACCTCATTCTGCCAGTGCTCTGTACCCCTTTTTCTACTCCAGTGTTGGGGCAGACATTACCAGTTGATCCCAGCACTTTCTCCTGGGTCCTGCCTTAGTTTTAGGCAGTACCCAGTGCTCAGAGTTGGCACTGCTCCTAGAAGACCTTTGCTACCTCCCTACTCTGGGTTGTCCTGGGTGGAATGCTAGTCCAGGACCCTGTCTCTGAGGCTTCTGGGTCTTGCATGTTTGGGGCTGAGGCCAAGGGCGGTCCCAGCACTGGGGGAAGAAGGAAGGCCTGGGGGCGTCACAGCTGGGCTTTGATCAAAGGAGTTTGCTGGACTGAGGAGGGAAATTCTGCGCAGGAGGTTCAGTTCAGGGAAATGGGTGGTGGGGTAGACTGCTGCCAAGTGGAAGACAGGACTGGAGAAGGGCAGCAAGGGGTGGGGGTTAAGTTAGTCCTGACCATGTCCGCCTACCTTTCCACAGGTGTACCCACCCAGCTCAGGTGATGACTACGGCAGGGATACCACCCCCTACCCATCTGCCAAGACCCCCAGCAGCACCTACCCAGCACCCTTCTACATGGCAGGTATATGGAGGGCTCAACCAAGATGGCTGGGACAGGGCCCAGGCCCCTCTGTCTGCTCATTTCACTATCTCCCCCTTTTTGCAGATGGCAGCCTGCACCCCTCGTCCGAGCTCTGGAGCCCCCCAGGGCAGGCGGGTTTCGGGCCCATGCTGGGTGGGAGCTCATCTCCCTTGCCCCTCCCACCAGGTGGCAGCAGCTCCGTGGGCAGTGGTAGTGGCGGTGGGTTTGGCGGCCTGCACCAGCACGAGCGCATGGTAGGCCCCTGGATATGGGGCGGGGACGTGCATTTGGATAGAACCTAACTAACTGCTCTGACGCCATCTCATCCCCTCTGACTTCATCCCACCACAGGGCTACCAACTGCACAGTGCGGAGGTGAATGGTGGGCTCCCAGCTGTGTCCACTTTCTCAGCCCCGACAGCCACCTATGGCAGCGTTGCCAGCCACACGCCCCCTGTCAGTGGGGCTGAAAGTCTCATGGGTATGACCCCCTCACCCCACCCTGATGTGGCCCTTGTTATTAACAATGTCCTCCCTCTCCTGGGATCAGCTCTGGCTCCTCAGCCCCATGGTCCCATCTCTGATATTTGAAATGACTTGTTACCTTGAAACACTTTCAATTTAATTCCCCCTCCTGCCTTTTGTGCTATTGTTGCTGTTTTTAACGATACTTATATTTTAAACACACACACAAAGGAAATGGATCTTTGAGGAGTGGATTCCCCCACTTCACATTTGGGAAAACTGTAGCTCAGATTACATTTGGGGAAACTCCAGGACCCACAGTCTTCCTGTCCCCAGAGCCTCCATGGAGGCAGGTAGTGAGACATTAGGCAGAAACCAGATCAAAGTCAGGGGCTGCCCAGTCCTGAGCTTGGGGATCCATGCTTAGCAGCTGAGTTTAGAAGGGAACTCCCTGTCAGTTGGGGCATCCAAGCTAAGCCCAGGTTGGGTCTCACCTCTGTGCACCCACAGGCTCCCGAGGGACCACAGCTGGCAGTTCTGGGGACGCCCTTGGGAAGGCGCTGGCCTCGGTGAGGCTCAGGGCAGGGGATGGGGTGGGGTGGGTGGGGGTAGCAAGGGTGGCTGGGCCATGACTGTGAGAGGCCAGCCCCTGACTGGCTGCCTGGTGGTCCTGTCTCTCTTCATCCCCATTGCAGATCTACTCTCCGGATCACTCAAGCAATAACTTCTCGTCTAGCCCTTCAACCCCCGTGGGTTCCCCACAGGGCCTGGCAGGTCTGTACAGGGGGAGTGGGAGGGAGGGAGGGGGTTTGTCTGCTGCCTCCAATCTGGAGCAGGTGGGAAGGGGTTGTCAGGCTGCATACGTGAGTTAGGGAGCTAGACACACCATCTGCCTTGGAGTGTATATTCCTAAGGGCATCCAGGGAGGCTTTCAGGAGGAAACTTCTAAGCCAGGGTTCGTAGGTCACGGCACAAAGACCAGGAGGCAGTACCCAGCGATTTGTGTTGGTGAGTGCAGGGAGCACATGAGAATCAGTTGGGCCAGGTCAGGGGCGCCCAGAATCAGAGCACCATCCTGAGACTCTCACCTGGGTGTTTGTCCACCCAACAGATAGTAGTTGGGCACCAACTGTATGCTTGCTCTGCCAAAGCTGTCAGGTCTTCCCGTTCCCCATTCCCTGCAAGGATGTACCTGAGGAGCATCAGAGACAGAGGAGGGGGCAATGAGTGAGAGCAGATTACTGGAAGACCTGTGTGGCGTGGCAGGACTGGGAGGAGCTGGCCTCTAGGGCACCTTCTGTGTGCCTCTGAGCCAGCATCCTTCCCTGTGGGGGGGGAGGGTTGTTGATTCTGCAAATGGGGAAACTGAGGCTGGGAGATGTGAATCTGCCTGGACCTGGCTGGACTTATGGCCCAGAACAGCTCTGTAGAAGTGGCTGGCCCCGTGTGGCCAGCCTGAGTATCACAGATCTCTGCCTCCCAAATTCCTTCTTCCCTCCCTCCCTCTCTGGGTCAGGCTACAACAACATCCTGCGTCAAGTCCCCGCAACCCCCATTCATGTGTCTCCTAACCTTTCCAGGGACGTCGCAGTGGCCACGAGCAGGAGCCCCCGGTGCCTTATCTCCCAACTATGATGGAGGTCTCCATAGCCTGGTGAGCTTCCTGCTTGTCTGGGGGGAGGATGTGCCTTTGTGGGAACACGGTGGGGAGGGGATGGAAGCGCTTGGGGACAAACACAGGATGCATGTAGAGAGCCTATTCCCGGAGCAGGGGAGGCAGCCCGAGGGGGGCAGCTCAGCATGTCTGCTGTGGCCATGTTTCATGTGACTTTAAAACTGAGAGCCATTGGGCCTCATGTGACCAACAGAATTTGCATTAGGACCTAGATGTCCTTTTGACAACAATGAACTTTGTGGTTAATATCTTGGGAATAAGGTCCAGCATTATCTCTGTGGCCAGCCCAGGCTCATGTTTCAGGCCAGACCTCACAAGGCTGGGTGGGGATACTGGCAGCCAGGTCACTCACCCCCCACCTTCACAGCAGAACAAGATGGAAGACCACCTGGATGAGGCCATCCACGTGCTCCGTAGCCATGCTGTGGGTACCTCGGGTGACGTGCACGGGTTACTGCCCAGCCATGGAACACTGGCCTCAGGCTTTGCCGGCCCCATCATGCCACTGGGTGGGCGGCACACCAGCTTGGTAAGTGCTGGACAAGAGAGGGGCGAGGTGGGCGATTGGTGGGAGCCTGGCCAACCCTGACTCACCCACTCCTGGTCTATAGGTTGGAGGCAGCCATTCCGAGGATGGCCTCTCGGGCGGTGGCAGCCTCATGCACAACCATGTGGCCCTACCCAACCAGCCCAGCGCCCTCCCTGACCTCTCTCGGCCACCTGACTCCTACAGTGGTAAGTCCCAGCATCGTACCTGGACAGGGCAGCCAGCACCTCAGAGTCATCTGTGCTCTGGCTCCTATGATGCTCACTGGGCATCACTTCCTCTGGAAGACAGGGATGGCAGAGAGGGTTGTGACAGACTGCAGCAGCCAGGCTGGGCTGAGTGTTTATTCCCTGCTGGACTTGGGACTATGCCGCCTCCATTTCCAGTTGAGGAAACTGAGGCACAATGGGAAGTGGGAAAGTTTTATGAGTGGCCAGGCAGGTGTGGTTACTGTCACAGGCACCTGGAGTCCTAGAAAGGGGGTAAAGTCACCGCCCATCTTAGAAGCAAGGTGGAGCCTGGTAGTCTTGGCATGGGCACGGGGGATGCTGTGGCCACAAGGGCCCCTGCCTTTTTATTGACTCACAGTGTAGTGAGCTGAGCTCACCCAACAGGCACATAGTCATTGCCAAGTGTCTGGTGTTTCTCTAGGTTCTGGGGAATAAAACAGCAAATCCAACAGAGAAAGCCATCCCCACAACCCTGGGGGAGGACACAGATGGGTATGAGAAAATGGGGAGAGGATGCAGGTGGGTTATAGGTTTTTTAATTTTGTTGTTTTTTTAATATTTTTTATTGATTTTTAGAGAGGGAGAGAGAGACACATTGGCATGAGAGCCAATCATTGATCGGCTGCCTCCTGCATTCCCACCACCGGGGATCAAGCCTGAAACCCGGGCATGTGCTCTTGACCTGGAATTGAACCAGCAATCTTATGGTGCGCGGGACGATGCCAAACCAACTGAGCCACACCGGTCAGGGCTGGATTGTAGTTTTAAAGATAATGGGGGTAGAAGGATGTGACATGTGAGCAGAATCAGGGAGGAGCAATAGCAGGGGAGGCCTAGAGCAGAGATGGGGGACAGGGGAAGGTCATGTGGGACCTTAGGCCACACAGAAGTGTTGGGCTTTTATTCTGAGAGAGATTGGATCCCTGGAGGGCTCTGAGCAGAGGAGGGACAGGACCAGACTGGGCTACCCTTTGGTGGCTTTGGGGAGGACAGAATGGTGAAAGGCTAAGGCAGGATCTCGCTCAGGTGCTCACTGGTGCCCTTTGGTGGCTGCTGCTGGAGGACAGACTACTGGGATAACAGTGGGAGCCAGGGACCAGGGAGGAGAGTTGCACTGGTCCAGGGGGAATAGTGGGGGCATGTGCTGGGCCTGGCCGGGGCAAAGTGGATAGATTTTGAGTATTCTGAAGGCAGAGTCCACAGGACTTGCTGATATGGAGGTGGTGATGGGAGTTGGGTCTGGAGTTCAGGGTGAGGCCTGGGTGTCATCGCATATGATGAAGCTCAAAGGCAAAAGCCTCGATGGGGCGATAGGCATGTTTTAGACAGCAGAGCTCCAGCCTGAGTGTCAGGCCCGGTGGGGGCAGGCAGCTGAGGGAAGTGAAGGAGAGTAGATTGTGTCAGACACCAGAGTGAGGACCCAGGCTACACTAACTAGGGGTCAGTGACCTGGGCAGGGCCAGCACCGGTGGAATGCTGGGGCGTCACTGTATAGGGACAGGAGTGGGAGAGGGCAAGGTCTAGAGGGTTCCTTTCAGACTGAATAGGTCATGTGTTTGAAGATACTGGGGCCAGTGAGGGGAGGCCCTTGGTAAGCGGGACAGGTGTCCACTTGGTAGGAGGTCTTCACAGAATAGGAGGGAGGACTGTGACCGGACTCAGAAGCACCCACAGGGGACAGGGGACAGGGTCTCATGGCCAGTTCCAGGACCAGTTGATGCTGGTGCTGCTGTAGCGGGGGAGATAGAGGCCCAAGTGCAGGTCCAGGGATCCCCCTCCAGGCAGTGGCCAATCCCCGATTTCCACCTACTCCACCCTTGTATCAACCTTGTGAAAAATATACATCATGTGACACTAGTGTGATGTTGGCATATGACCAGACTGCCCAGCATGCCAGGCACCCTGGGACCCACCATGCACCCCACATTCTAAAAAGCAGGTCTCTTATGCCTGCCTGGGGCCCTCCCCATCCAGTCCCCCCCCAGCCAGCCTGGCTTTTAGAGAAAAAGTCAATGCTTTCATGTTTCTTCACTTTGTTACTCCATACCCAGAGTTTCACCCAGGGGGCACCTGGCAATGTTAGAACATGTGTGGTTCTCACGACTGGGAGTGCTTCCTGGCATTGCGTGGTGGGGACCAAGGATACTGCTCACCACCCCACAATGCCCAGGACTGCCCCACAGAAAATGATCCAGCCCGTGTTCAGTGCTGCGGAGGAACCCTAAGCTTTCCTATGCAGATTCTTCTCCCTTTCCCTCGGCTCATCCGCTGAAGAACCCGGAGCTATTTCCTGTGGTCAGCATTTTTGCCATTTGCACTTCAGTGTAGTTGAGTTCAGTGTAACTGTTTCCCCCTGAAACCATATATTTTGTTTACATGGTTGTTGAACTTTCAAAAATCAGCATCCTGCAAATGTTCCTTTGCGTCTGTTTGCTTGCTCATGCTGTCTGTGAGGTCTGCCACCCTGCAAATGGCTAAGGATGAGCCCAGGCCCGACCCAGGACGACAGGTCACTTCCCACTCCGCTTCCATCAGGTGCACATGTGCAAGAGCATCTCAGGTGTGGTTCCAAGTGTGGGATGTCTGGGTGCACATGTCTGTCCACCTGTTCCAGACAGTGCCCAATTGTTTTCCAAAATGGCTGTACCAATATGCTGTCAGAAGCAGTACTTAGAATTGTCAGGTCTCTCTAGTCTGCTTAGTGTGTGTGATATGTAGCTCTTAGTCCTCAAAATTTTTTATTATTGATTTCTGAGGGGTGGAGGGATGGAAAAATATTGATTTCTTGTTCCACTTATTTGTGCATTAACTTGTTGATTTTTGTATGTTCCCTGACTGGAGATTGAACCCAAAAGCCTTGGCATATCAGGACAACATTCTAACCAACTGAACTACCCAACCAGGGCCTCATTTGAAATTTCTTAACTTCTTGATGTGGTGATGCAGATGTCTATATATCCACACCCATTTCTGCGTCTATGAAACACCTGCTCCATGCTCTGCCTGTTTCCCTGTTGAGGAATCTGTTCTTTTCCTATTGATTTGTAGGAGTCCATTATATATTGTGGAGATCTAGCCTTTGCTGATTTATGCGTGACAAGTATTTTTATCATGTGGCGTATCTTATTTTCTTAGATACCCTAATGATCTGAAATTCTCAATTACAGTACAACAGTCAAATTTATTGATTTCTTTTTTTAAATATATTTTATTGATTTTTCACAGAGAGGAAGAGAGAGGGATAGAGAGTTAGAAACATCGATGAGAGAGAAACATCGATCAGCTGCCTCCTGTACACTCCCCACTGGGGATGTGCTGTACATGCCCTTGGCCGGAATCGAACCTGGGACCCTTGAGTCTGCAGGCCAACGCTCTATCCACTGAGCCAAACCGGTCAGGGCTGATTTCTTTTGGAAACAATTCTTCAGTGCAGCGGTCGCCGACCTTTCGGACGTCATGGACACCGGTTGGTGACGGCTGCTTCGGTGTTTACAAATTCTTTCCCTGCCCCTAGGCCACATGGAGACGCCCATGCGCTTCCTTCTGAAGGTTTCCTTGAATTTTGTCTGTAATTAAGTTCCTGAATGTGGTATAAGGTAGATGGTTTGCCCCCCCCCCCCTTTGCAAATGAAGGCCAGGAGAGCTCTCACCCCTCCTAAGAGGACTTGCCAAGTGGCCCTGGAGGAGTCAAAATCCCTAACCCTCAGCCTCTTGCAGGACTTGGTCACAGGGGCACCGCCTCAGGTACCAGTGAGATCAAGCGGGAGGAGAAGGAGGATGAGGAGAATGTGTCGGTGGCCGACAACTCCGAGGAGGAGAAGAAGGAGCTGAAGGCCCCCAGGATCCGGACCAGGTGCCAGCCCCTCCTCGGCCCCTACCCCACCTGTCAGGACTCAAGCATACGCACACAGTGCTCACACCAGTGGCGTTCACACCGAGAGGCATCCGGCGGGCCCTGCACCTGTTCCCCGTCTCACTGTCTCCCTCTGGCCCCCGGGCCTCCCCCACCCCCGTAGCCCGGAGGAGGACGAGGACGACCTTCTCCCCCCAGAGCAGAAGGCTGAGCGGGAGAAGGAGCGCCGGGTGGCCAATAACGCACGAGAGCGGCTGCGGGTCCGAGACATCAATGAGGCCTTTAAGGAGCTGGGGCGCATGTGCCAGCTGCACCTCAACAGTGAGAAGCCCCAGACCAAACTGCTCATCCTGCACCAGGCCGTGTCGGTCATCCTGAATCTGGAGCAGCAGGTGCGAGGTCAGTGGGGGCGCCGCTCCCCTCCCGTCGCCTCTGCCCGTGCTCTCTCCTTCCCCTCCTAGAGCCGCCTCTCCTGCAGTGACTGCCCCCCTGCAGTGATCATCCTCTTCCAAGTCACTGTCTCACACCCCTCCGCACCCCAGTGACCGTCCTCCCACCCTGAACCAGCTGCCTTCTGCCCGGCCCCATTGTCCCCTCTGGAATGGGAGGATGAGACTCTGGACCCTTAATCCTATGGACCTTGGCACCCTGGCCTTCCACCTCAGGAAAGCCCCAGAGCCTGGCCAGCAATGGCCTGGAGTCCCCTTGGGCCCAGAGGCTGTCACTGTCACTCTGAGCAGACACCTTCTAGGACCCCATCAAACCCCATCTGCAGGTGGGGTTTAACCCCTTCCCAGGGCTGGGTGAGGATCTGGAAATTGCCCTGTCCCATACCCCCTCCCACCCCACCCCCGGTGAATCCCTACCCCACCAGCTGCTTCCTTAACTCCTCCCCGTCCTGCGCACCCATTAACCCTTTTTCTCCTGCAGCACTGTCGCTTGTACTGGAGCTGGGGCTCTGGCCCACCTGCACTGTCCCCTCAGCTCTCAGGTTTCCGCATCGGCACTTGGTGTGGGCATCAGGCCGTGTGTGTCCCCTGCATCCTCTCTCTGCTCTCTGACTTCTGCGCTCTTCCCCCACCCAGCCTGTCCGTCTCTGCTTCCACCGGCAGCCCCTCCTTACCTCGCACTTGCTGCCCACGCACCGGATGGCTAGTAGCAGCCTCAGGCCCTTTCTTCCCTCCAAGCCGCCTGTGGAGACTTGAGGGCTGAAAGGGGACCGAGGAGCACCAGCCTCTGGGCCTGGCTGTCAGTTTGGTCTGCGCGCTTGTCCTGGGCTCCGGGGCCAGCAGGCAGGGTGAGGGCAACAGCCCCCCCAGTACAAGGAGCAGGACAGGGCACCGGAGGTCCAGGTCCCTGCATCTCGGGCACACACCATGTGCCGGGCCTTCATTTGTCTTTAGCTGAGTGTGGCAGGCGTCCTGGTTTCAGTTAGCCCCAGTCCTACCCAGAGAGAAACAGGCACAGCGTGAGGTCACTTATCCAAGCCACATGGCCACACAGCTCCTCGGGCCTGGCTGAGTGTGGACCACTGGGTGGGCAGGTGTCTCTGCTCCCACTCTAGATTCTTATGTGGGCAACGGGCTCAACTCAGCGCCTGGCACACACAGTGCTCCGTAAATCGGAGCCACCACTGAGGTCCTAAGAGCGGAGGCGTCGGCCCAGGGAGCTAACTCTCCCACCGAGTCGGACCTATGGGCAGGGTTCATGGTGGGCACTCCAGAGCCAGCTGTCAGGGCAGCCAGAGTCTAGTGTGGGGTCTTGGAGGGTGTGAACTGGTTGGCTCCTTTTGGGACTGCGTGTCCTGGACCATTCCCCAGCCCTAGAGGTCTCCCCAGGCCTTTGCCTACTGTAGCATCTCCTGATCCCCTCCCACCCGGCTTGTCAAGCCAGGCAGAACCAGCCCTCCCTCACCCAGCAGGTGACTGCTCTGAATGGGGAAGGTCGTCATCCCAGGAGGGGCACGTGGTCTGTCCTGGGTATGTGGGATGGGCAAGCAATAGATGGAAATCAAGGCCCACCTTCATGCCCATGAAGCCTTCTGGGACAGTTGGACCTTGAACATGACCACATACACATAGCCTTGCCTGGAATTGGAATGTGTGCCAGGCACACATTTTCATGGACATGAGCATGCACACACCAGGCACACCCACTGACCCTGTGATGTCCACCCACAACACAAGGCACCGACCTGCCCCTGCACTGCTGTGTACACCCCCCCCACACACACGCGCACACAGAGCCAGTGGGTGCCCTCTCCACAACCCTGGCCCTGCTCAACCACCTGCCCACTGTTCAGCCAGCCCCTGCCCCCCCCACACACATAACTAACAGGCCCTGGTGCTGTGACCCAGCAGTACGGAGGAGGTGCTGTCCCTGGAAGAGAAAGACCTGAGGGACCGGGAGAGGCGTATGGCCAATAACGCGCGGGAGCGGGTGCGTGTGCGGGACATTAACGAGGCCTTCCGGGAGCTGGGGCGCATGTGCCAGATGCACCTCAAGTCGGACAAGGCGCAGACCAAACTGCTCATCCTGCAGCAGGCCGTGCAGGTCATCCTGGGCCTGGAGCAGCAGGTGCGAGGTAGGCGCCCAGGCCAGGAGTCCCCACCCTATCCCCCTCCCACCTGCATGCCAATGGTGCTTCACTGGAGACAGGTGTGCACTAGCTCCTGGGCTCTGTCCACATCTCAGACACTGATGTCCCCAGAACACCCAACCTGTTCTTTATCGTTTACAACGCCCCAGCCCTGTACAGCTCTCTCAGGGAATGGGAGGACAAGTCAAGAAATGGAGGCAGCCACATATGTGAGGGCCTTTGCCTCTCCCTCTGGTGCTCTGCCATGCTCCCCACACCCCTGCCACCCTCTGGGGATCACCTCCCACAGTGCTCTCCCTCTACCACCAGAACGTAACCTCAACCCCAAAGCAGCGTGCTTGAAGCGACGAGAAGAGGAGAAGGTGTCGGGCGTGGTTGGAGACCCCCAGATGGTGCTTTCAGCAGCCCACCCGGGCCTGAGTGAGGCCCACAACCCTGCTGGGCATATGTGAAAGGTACGCCTCCGTGGGATAAGTGACCTGACCTCACTCTAACCTGGAATGGTCACACTGCATGTCGGGTCCATCCTCAACGTGGGCTGGCCAGTCCACACCTCACATACACCTGTGGTCAGCGTTGAGCCAACACCAGCCTAAGGAGGCTTCGAGTGATGGGGGCCCTAGAGGTGATAGTGGGGTCCAGGAGTCTCCTGGGGACCCTGCTGTCCCTACCCCCAGGCCTCAGCCACCCCCACATGCTGGGACTTGCCTGATGGATCCTGAAATTGCAGCTCAGCCTTGCTACACAAGCCCTGGCTGGAAGGAGCTTTCTTTTTTTCTTTTTTGGTAAAAACTGGAACACAAGAAATACACACTTCATCAGAAAAAAAAATGCCTTAAGTATAAAACATGGAAAATTTAAAACATATCACTTGTTGGAGAGAGACGCTATGAAAACTGGCTTGTTCTTCAGAAGCCACCAGCAAATTGTGCCTATGCCTAATTTTTTTTTTAAGGAAAATAAAAACGCTAGTTATGAGATTTTTTTTTTAATGTAGAAGAAAATTAGTGAGGAGGATGCCTTTGTTTTTGTTTTTTGCATATGTTTTGTAAGCAACAAATGTTTTGTATAAAAGTTTCGTGTCTCTTGTATTTCTGCTGCTGTTTCTAGAACTGAGCATTACATTTCACGATCAACCAGATTAAAAGTTATATTTAAAAGACCCCACTGTAAACTTGAGGTCCCCCACCCCTGTCCCGGGAGCCCAGCCATGGGACACAGGGAGAACAGGTATAGGTGGGTCTCATTTCTTTAGATGTTTGGGTTTTGTTTTCTTGTTTTGGAGTAAAGTGGGCCTTTCCCTGATGGGGGCCTCCCCATCCATCCTCTCTCCCTCCAGGAGAGAGACCCTGGTCTCCCGGGAGGGGCAAAGGCACAACTGAGGCGCTACCCTCCCAGGTGAAAATGCCAAAGGTCCTCCAAGTGTCACTCTGGACCCCAGGCACCTCCCCACATCTTCCCTGGAGCCCACAGCCCACTGAAGTGGGGAGTTTTGTTACCCACATTCCAGGGTACAGAGTCTGCCCTGCTGGAGCATGATGCTGTGGGCCTTCCCAGGCTCCGCGTCCTTCATTCCTTTGACCTGGGGACCCAAGCCCATCTCTGCACTCTGGCAGTGGATCAGTAGTAGCTCAAGGTCAGCCTAGAAAACTCACACCCCCTGCCCACCCCACCAAGTGGCTCTCCTGGTGTGGAGGGGCCAAAGATAGGCATGGACAGAGCAGGGAGAAGGTACAGGGTTCTTATGCCCAGAAAAACCCCAAGGCTATGCACCTGCTGAATTCCTGTCCAGCTGCAAAACTAGGGGGGCCCTCAGACTTGTGTGCCCCATGTCCCAGGTCTCCCCAAGTGCCCTCTGGTCTTCCATGTCACGAAGAGGACTGTGTCATTCCACGCTGCCCAGGACTGTCCCGTGTTTACATTGACCATCTGCATCCCTGTGTTCCCTGCAGTTCCCAGGGAGACAGGAAGGGTGGTCTCCCTACATGTCACCCAGTATAGGCTCAGGCCTACTGGGATCTTGGTTCCCTTACCTTTACCCCCCCCACCCCCGCAAAAGAAGAGGCCTTAAGGACCCCCAGGCTGGCTGTATTCACCTCACCCATATCAGTCTCTCCCCAAAACTCCACCTCTCACTCCCTAACTTCCAGGGCCAGCTGACCCCCACCCCCACAACTATAACACCCCAAGGCTGGAAGCAAAGTGCCCTGTGGGAAACTCCAGGGAATCCCATGGCCAGCACCAGGCAGGACATCGGGCTTGAGCCTGGGGCCACCTCCTGACCCGGCATCACCTAGGTCCTTCCCTGGGGTCTTCCTTCCAAAGCCCATCAGGACTGTAGGGAGCCATCAGCGTGCAGGGTAGGGGGTGGACTCTGCCTGGTGACTCCCCTGGTCTACTGGTTCCTGTCTCTTGGGAAACCTGCCTCAGTTTCCCTCTTATTCTGCTTTTGGTCTTGCCCCTTGATCCAGTCAGGCAGGAGCTGAGGGCCCTAGTCCCCTGGAGGTCTGCAGACTTTTGAGCTGCTTCTTACGTATAGAATTTATATTATGTAAAATGAGATGAACCCAGTAGGGGAAGAGGTAGCACTGGGGGAGGGGAAAGCCACAGTTAAGGGGGATTGTGCTAGTGCCTCAAAATAACTTCAGTTTTTGTTTAAATTTTTTTAAGAAAAATAATTTTATACAAGCATCCACACAGTTGGCAGGATTCTTTTGAAGTTTTAAATGACCCCCTTTAAAGTCAATATGGAGATCTGTACACAACAGCACTGTAGCAATAAATGTGACATATGACAATGCTCAGCTGTCTCCCAATTTCTCAGCAGCTGTGTGCTTAGCAATGAAGGGGGGGGTGGGCAGGAAAGTGGGAACCTGCAACCAAGGTATGTGCCCTTGACCAGGAATCTACCCTCAACCCTTTGGTCTGCAGGCTGGCGGTCTGACCACTGAGCATTGCCTATTAACTTTTTAAATAAATAATGCAATACACCCAAACGCATGGAACTGTGTGCATTAAATGGGTGAATGGCACAGTATGTGAATTATATTTCAGAAGTGTTTAAAAATACATCTTAGCCCAGTGGTGTGGCTCAGTGATTGGGTGTCAACCCATGAACCAGGAGGTCAGGGTACCATTTCTGGTCAGGACGCATACCTCGGTTGTGGGCTCAGTCCCCAGTAGGGGGCGTGCAGGAGGCAGCCGATAGATGATTCTCATTGATGTTTCCTATCTCTCCCTTTCTGTCTCTCTGAAATCAATAAAAACATTTTTTAAAAAATACATCATAAAGGTGCCTAAATCCTCAGACCCGCTGAGTCTGGCCTCCTGGAGCAGCCCTGTCCTGTCATTCTTGGGTCAGGGAGGAAAGGGACATGCCAGACTAAGATAGGAAGATCCATTCCACTCAGTGGTGGGTGTCCTCAGAGGTCATACTGTGCTGCAGCAGCTGGACCCATGAGCAGGGCCTTACAGGCAGACTTGGAAATATGGTGGGTTCAGTCCCAGACCACTGCAATAAAGCAAGCTATAACCATTTTGCTGGTGGAAAGTCTTGCCTTCCAATTTGTAAAAAATATCCAGTCTGGCGGCTACATGCCCTTCTGAGATGCAGGAGCCTCTGAAGCCCCGCTGAGCCTGCCCAGAGATTAAGAAGACATGAGGTGATGCCCTAACCAGTTTGGCTCAGTGGATAGAGCATCGGCCTGAGGACTGAAAGGTCCCAGGTTCGATTCCAGTCAAGGGCATGTACCTTGGTTGCAGGCACATCCCCAGTGGGAGGTGTGCAGGAGGCAGCTGATCGATGTTTCTCTCTCATTGATGTTTCCCTCTCCCTTCCTCTCTGTAAAAAATCAATAAAATATATTAAAAAAAAAAGACGAGGTGATGTGTGCATCACTGAGAAAGGAAGAGTACTGTGAACACCTAACGAAGGTCCATAAGGAATGCATGAGAACTCTGGAATTTAAGATATAAAATGCTGGTATGCTCTGTGAATGAATGACTCCTGAAAAATGGAGATGATTTCCCAGAGGAAATGAAATTAAAACTTATGACCCAGGAGTAAATTCAACATAAAATAAATGCTAAGAAAAATAAAGAAGAAAAAAAGAATGATTAATAATTTTGGGAATTCCCTGGTCAAACAAAAAATATGCAACATCTGCCCTAGCTGGTTTGGCTCAGAGCATAGAGTGTCAGTGTCAGCCTGTGGACTGAAGGGTCCTGGGTTCCAGTCAAGGGCATATGCCTAGGTTGTAGGTCTATCCCCAGTGTGGGGCGTGCAGGAGGCAGCTGATCAATGATTCTCCTTCATCATTGATATTTCTATCTCTCCCTCCCTTCCTCTATGAAATCAATAAAAATATATTTTTTAAAAAATACGCAACATCTGTGAAATGCAATCAAGTGAGGACTTCGGTGCATTTGAAAACAGGCTGCATATGTAAATCAAGGAAAGGATCTGGGATAAGGTCATTTTATATTATCAGGGTGAGTCCCAAAATCAATGTTCCTATAAGAGAACAGGAGAAACACAGACACAAGAGTGAGAGAGAGAGAAGCCACAGAACCAAGGAAACAGACTGCAATGATGTGGCCACATGCCCAGAGACACTATAATCCCCAGTAGCTGGGACAGGCAAAAAGGACCCTCCTCTGGGACCTCCAGAGGGAGCATGGCACAACCCTATGACACCCTGATCTCGGACTTCTGGCCGCAGAACTGGGAGAGGTTCAAGCCAGCTGGTGAGTGGAGTGGTCAGTTGTTATGGCAGCCACGGGAAACGAATATAGTGTGTCCTTTTTAAAATGGTAAAACAGCCTGACTGGTGTGGTTTAGCTGGTTGAGTGTCTCCCATGCACCAGGAGGTTACCCATTCAATTCCTGGTCAATGCACCACGTACCAGGTTAGGGCTTGATCCCCAGTAGGGTATGTGCAGGAGGCAGCTGGTTGATGTCTCTCTCTCTCTCTCAAATCAATTAAAAATACGTTTTAAATATACATATTTTTTAAATATATTTTATTGATTTTTTACAGAGAGGAAGGGAGAGGGATACAGAGTCAGAAACGTCAAGGAGAGAGAAACATCCATCAGCTGTCCCCTGCACACCCCCCACTGGGGATGTGCCCGCAACCCAGGTACATGCCCTTGACCGGAATCGAATCTGGAACCCTTCAGTCCGCAGGCTGACACTCTATCCACTGAGCCAAACCGGTTAGGGCTAAATATTTTTTAATAAAATGATAAAACATGCAAATACATAGGACTCTCATGTGATTGGTGGATGGCTATAGCTACTCTAGAAAACTGGTGGCACACCTGAAGCTAGTGTAATGTCATTTATCAATTATACACCAGTTCTTTAGAGTTTGGCAGTTCCTTTAACAGTTACATATATGCTTCCCTGTGAGCCAGTCCCTCCACTCCCAGGCACCCACCCAAAAGAAACCAAGACACATGTTCGACTTGGACATGATCTTCCATTGAAGCTTCATTTGTAATAGAAAAAACCTGGAAACAACCAGCATGTCCTTCTCCAGGTGAGTGAAAACACAGATCTACGCACAGCACAGAATACAACTTGGCAACAGAAGGAACAAACCACTGACAGATGCAACAATTGGATGACTCTCGGAATACTTAAGTTCCACGGAAGAGGCCAGACACCAAAGAGAACATATTATATGACTCTTTATAAAAAAAAGTCTAGAAAATGCAGATTAATTAATAGCAGCAGGAAGCAGAGGAATAGTGGCTGGAGCTGGGAAAGGGGCAGGGAAGGTGTTCATCATATCAGCGGTGGTGATGGTTTTGTGGATACCCACATGGTCCAAGTACCAACCTGTATGTTTTAAATATGTGCATTTTTGTATGTCAAACATATATCAATAAAGTTGCAGAAATTTAAAAAGAATCCATTCACAGATACATGGACAAATACAATGTGTCCATTCAGACACCAGAATATTACTCAGCCATAAAAAGGACGGATGCACTTGTAATAACTATGTATGGTGCCCGTTGGTGTGTACTAGACTTATGCGGGGGGGGGGGGGGATCACTTTGTAAATTATATGAAAGTCTAACCCTATATTGTACACCTGAAATATAAAACTGTATTGAATGTCAACTATAATTATAAAAAGGAGTGAAGCACTGACACTTGCCACGTGAAAACATGATGTTCAGTGAGAGAAGCCAGATAAAGCCATCCAGTGTGATTCCGTTTATGTGAAATGTCCAGAACAGGCAAATCCACAAAGAGGATTCGTAGTTGTCAGGAGCTGGGGAGGGATGGGGAGTGACTGCTAATGGGGATGGGCCTTCTTTTAGGGAAGACGGAAATGTTTTTGAACTAGATAGGGGTGGTAGTTGCACAACCTTGTGAATGCCCTGATGCCATTGTGCTGTACACTTTAGTGCTTAATAGCAGGTTATGTGAATTTTGCATCAGTAAACACACAGAAACCCACAGGGAATCCAGGAGGCCTGGGCAGAGGGTCAGCAGGTGGCGGGGGAGTCAGCAGTCTCTGCTACCCACCATCTCCTCTGGTCACAGAATCGGGGTTATTCTCGGGGATCCTCTTCTGCCCATTTCCGCCCATGTCCTCGTATGAGAAAGGCTGGCTCTGCCCTATTTCCATAGCAGGCTAACAAGAACCAGCTTTGGGACATTTTCTTGCAAGGGCCGCTGAAATAGGAACCCAGAACTTGCAAGCGATGCTGCCCAGAAAGTTTGCCAGAGAATGAGGGTGACACACAGAGCTGAAAAGAGAGATTCATAACGATATTGCTAGACTCCCGAATCCAGCCAAGTCTGAAGCTACACAACATTCCATAAATTTTTTCTCTTACACTGGTTTTTACTTTGCTTACCACCTAAAAAGAAAGCATTCTGCCTTGTGAGCTGGAATACATTATGCAGAAGGAGAGTAGAGGTAGAGCTTCAAGAACTGCTGGATCAAGACCTGTAGCCCCAGACATCCATGCCTATCTATGTTTCCAGACAGCTTTATTCAGTCTTTCTCCTCTCAACAATCATGACGGCCCCTATTTCCTACTTTTTAAGTTTCCATCAAGGACAGACTTTTTCAGGTTCTCTCTCATACTAAAACTCTCAGGCAATTGAAAAGAATGAGAAACCAAACCATAATCACTACATACTATTGCCGGTTCCCGGTCTCAGGCCGGGATCAGGGTCAGGTCAGAATCTGCAGCCCCTGCGAGTGAAGAACTGAGGCCACGGCAAGGTTTGCTAACACACCCACGACATCCGGGGGTTACCTCCAGAACTTCAGCCTCCACGCTGGGCAAGAGCGCCTGGGCTGCTGTCCAAGGGGAGGACCTGGCCCGGCAGCGCATCTATCAGGGGACTCGGGTATCCTGGGTGCCTGGATCTCGCTGCCCTCCGCCGCCGGGGGGTGGGGGTGGGGGTGGGGGTGGGGGTGGGGAGGGGAAGGGAGCACCGCACTCACAAACGAAGCGTGCAGAAAATTCCCAACCGACAATCGCGAGGAGCAAACACATTTGGGGAAGCTCTGCCTTCTGGCCAAGGCCCCACTGACAGCGGGTCAGTAACAGCCCGACTTCCCTAGAAGTGGGTTCACATCGCACCCTGCCCCTTTGGGCCACTCTGGACAAGTCCCCTCCTAGCTTGGCCTCAGTTTCGTTCATTGTAAATAAGGTCTGGCGCGTAGTGAAAACACGAAGCTACCAGCCAAACGTCGCGGGGCTCCCTGAGTTGCCTCGGGCGGTGCAGCCGGGGCCACGAGGACGACGGGCGGGGAGACAGAGCCGGAGGGGAGGCCCTGTAGATCCCGCGTCTCGGGTTCATAAGCCCGCCCACTCCCAGACGTCACCCGCCCCGCCCCGGAAATGACTGCTTGTGTTCCGGGTCTGCGCGCGCAGCGGCCAGGCGCTCCGGATGTCGCGTGGTCTGTCGACGCGGGGCGGGGCATCTCTGCGGGCCTAGGTCGTACGTCCCTAGGTCGTGCGTCCCGGCCTGGAGCAACTGGGGTCACCCTGAGCTGCGGACCTCAACGCGATGCTGAGCAAGTTCCTGGGCCCGCGCTACCTCCAGCTGGCCAAGAACTGGTGAGGTCTTGACCTCCACCCTTCGTACCCCGCGCCCGCCCTTCCCCGTCTGCCATGCGGCCCCAATCAGTGCGTGCACCGCCGCCCCCAAACCCTTAATTGTGCAGGGCCACAGATGGGAAAACTGAGGCACAGAGTGGCGGAGCGGTCTGGCCCAGGCACACGCTCTCGTACATGGTGGGCTCCGGGCCCGTGGCCGAACCGCTCCGAACCTGTTTTCCCACCCGAGGGCCGCGACGTTGCCCACCCGGGAGGCGCGCCCGCGTCCCGCCCAGCATCCTCGGCTCAGCTCTTCGGGCCTGAAAACGAATCCTGCATGTTCCCGACTTTGGTTTTGAGTTTTTAAATGACCTGGTACTGGGAGCGTGAAGCCCACGGCTGCACCTGCCTCTGCACCCTTGTGGGAAGTAGATGGATTGGGGTGGCTGCCTAAGGAGCTAAGAAAGAGGGGCCCACACTTGGCAGGCGAGGCCTCGAGCTCAGGCAAGAGTGGAGCGGCCTCTGGACAGTGGCTCTGGCGAGACCTTCAGGTGGACACTGGTGTCGATGATTGACAGCTGGGGTGACCCGGGCCCAGGGCGGTTGAAGGCTGTCCCTGGTGCATCTGGTGAGAACCACCGGGGCCGATGCAGTCCCTCCGCCTGTTGGCTCTGACTTCCCGATCTCAGCTCAGTTGGTTCATTCTCATCTGGGCTTGGTCAGAGGAGCGACAAACTCATCCAGGCTTTTAGTTAGTAAGCACTCGTTGAGCACCCACTGTGTGCTAGCACATAGCACTGTTGGGTGCCAGAGACACAACAATAAATGGAACCATTGCGGCTGATGTTCTAGTCAGTGGATAAGAGAAAGTAAACGAGATCTGTAAGACTGAGTCCTCAAGGAGTAGTAACTCACCCACTCTGCCTGTTCCTATCTGTAAAACAGAAACCCTGATAGTCATGCCTCCTTCAGTTCTAGGCAGTTGCAGGGGACAGCCAATCACTGTAAACGGTATTATGGTGCTTGCGTGCACATATTAGCTGTTGCAATGGTGGTTACAACTTGTGTGTGTGTGTGTGTGTGTGTTTAAATTGATTTCAGAGGAAGTGAGAGGGAGCGAGAGAAACATCAGTGAGAGAATCATTGATCGGCTGCCTCCTGCACACACATGCACCCCCAGGGATGGAGCCTGAAACCAGGACATGTAACCTGACTAGAAATCGAACCTTGACCTCCTAGTTCATAGGTCAGTGCTCAACCATTGAGCGATGCTGGCTGGGCAGATTTGGGTTTTTTTAGTAGCAAATTCCTCAAATAAAATCTTAGGCAGATCCCAATTTGAAAGCAGTTACGAGTGGAGTCACTTCAGAGTCCTCTGTTGGTGCCCACCCTGCAGGGTCATCAGCAGGATGTGCTTACACACTGGACAGGGGCCAGTGCACGGTGGGTACTTGATATTACTGTAGCTGGGGATGGGGGAGGGACCCACATGTGCTGCCAGGAGGATGAGACCCCAGCGAGACCTGACCCCCACTGTCCTCTCACAGGATCCCCACGGCAGGCATGTGGGGCACCGTGGGTGCTGTGGGGCTAGTGTGGGCCACCGACTGGCGGCTGATTCTGGACTGGGTGCCCTACATCAATGGCAAGTTTAAGAAGGACAGCTAATTAAACTGACCTCCTCAGACCCCTCTGGTAAGTGCAGCAGCTGTCGGCAGGTGAATCCCCCGATTCCCTCATGGCAGAGGAGTGAACTTGCACAAAGTGGGTTCCCACATTTCCAGGCCTCGGGCAGCAAGGCTGGTGGGCTGGACCGTTCACCCTGGAGAACCCTGCCTAAGGGCGAAGCTCTTGGGTAGACTCTTCAGGTACCTTTTGCCTATTGGCACAGATCTGCCAGCTGGCAGCCTCAGTTCATGGAACAAGAGAATGGGCACTGTTCTCTGCTCAATCTGGGAGAATGACCATGCACCCTACTTGCCATCTCAATCTACCCAGCCCCGGATAGGACAGAAGAATGCCCATTTTACAGATGGGCAGTGGAGTTGGTGGGCCACAGTAATGACCCTTCAAACTTGTCCATTAGTCCCCAGTGTGACCATCATCACTGTGCTGTGTTACTAGCTTGCTCCCCACCTGAGTGTGCATGGCTTTACCCTACGTCACAGATGAGGACCTGCAGCCCTTAGATGGCACAGCTAGACCTGGTTTTGGAACATGGCTGCAGCATCTGTGTTCCTCCTCACAGCTCAGTGCCTCTTTCCCCATAAGAACTGGAGCCAGGAGACTTCTGCTCATCCTCTTGTGCCCCCTCTAGGTGACTGGTGGTGCCAACAGCTTCTCAGCACCTGCTGCATCTGCAACAGCCCCAGCCTTCAGCGTGGATTGAGAGGAAATCTACAGTGTGACTTAGGACTTTCTATGTTTCTGAAAATAACTTTGATGTGTGAATACATTAAACCTTGCTCTGAAACCTGCCCTGCCTGGACATGGTGATGCTGGAGACTTGGTAAACCTAGTGGCTCGGGAGACCCAGGGGTCCTTTCAGCTCCAAAATTTTGCAAATCTCTTGAGTTTCCTAGTAGCTGGCAGAAATTGGTTATTTAGGTATTTAATGGGTAATGTCTATAAAGTGTATTTACCTATTGTTACCTTAAGAAATTACCCCATAATGCCAGCCAAGTATGGCTTAGTTGATTGAGCATCGTCCCATGCACCAAGAGGTTGCTGGTTTGATTCCAAGTCAGGGCATCTGTCCATGTTGTGGGCTTGATTCCCCAGTGGGGGACCTGCAAGGGGGGCCTGCAAGAGGCGGCAGATTGATGTGGTTTTTTTTTTTATTATTTTAGAGAGAGAGGGAGGGAGGGAGGGAGGGAGAAGGAAGAAAACATTGATCAATGCCTCCCACATGCCCCCCTTCTGGATAACAAGCCTGAAGCCAGGCATGTGCCCTGACTAGGAATTGAACCAGCAACCTCAACTGACTGAGCTACACTGGCTGAGCAATAAAAATATATCTTTAGCCCTAACCTGTTTGGCCCGATGGATAGAGTGTCGGCAGACTGAGGGGTCAGGTTCAGTTCTGGTCAAGGGCATGTACCTTGGTTTCAGGCACATCCCCAGTAGGGGGTGTGCAGGAGGCAGCTGATCAGTTTCTCATCGTTGATTCTAGCTCTCTATCCCTCTCCCTTCCTCTCTGTAAAAAAATCAAAAAAAGAAAGAAAGAAATTACCCTATGACAAACATTCATTATTTTCAGTTTCTATGGGCCAAGAATTTGGGAGTAACTTATCGGTTGTCCTGGCTCAGGGTCTCTCATGAGGCTGCAATCAAGGGGCCACCTCATCTGAAGGCAAGACTGCAGATGGTGGAGCCAGTATGTCTCCCTCATGTGGCTGTTGGCACAGCAAGGCCCTCAGCTCCTCTCCAGGGCATCTTCACAATGTGGCTGCCAACTCTTCCCGCACCACCCCTACAACTCCCCAGTGAGTGGTTTCACAGTGAGCAAGCAGAAGCCACATGTCTCTTATAAGCTACCCTCGAAAGTCTCACTCTACCCTCTCTTCTATCCTCACCGCACATTCTATTCATTAGGACCACATCCCTGAGTCCAGCTCACACGCAAGGGAAGAAGAATTAGACTCTGTTTTCAAAGAAGGAATATCAGAATTTATAGATTAAACCATCACATGAAGGATATAAAAACAGGTAGGTACATAGGGATAACCCCTGCCCAGTTCTAATTCTTGCCAAGTTCTTGAAAATTCTAGAAGATTCTATACAGAGAGTATATTTTTGAAAATAGCTGTTATATTAGTCTGCATGGGCTATCAAAACACCACAGACTGGGTGGCTTAACATAATTTACTTATTTTTTTAACAGACTTTAGAGAATGAAAGTAGTTTCCATTTTCTCAGTTCTGGAGGTTCCGACAGGGTTGGCTTGTGTGGGGACCTGATTCCTGGCTTGCAGACAGCTGCCTTCTCACTTGATGCCTGAGTGGGGGGAGGAAGAGAGAGCAAATGGGCTCTCTAGTGTCTCCTAGAACCATATTAATCCCAGGGTGTCAGGATCCCACTGTTCTGATCGTTTGACTATATCCTTAGAGGCCCCATTTCCAGACAGCCACGCTGGGGCTCAGAACTTCAACACAGGAATTTGGGGGGCAGGAAGCACATACTCAGTCTTTAACAGCTGCACATTTTTAACACAAGTAGTGGCATTTACTGCACACCTTTCTACATGTACTTGGTTCATCTTAGGCCTATTTCCTGGATGTATGAATGCATTAAACCTTGCTCTGAAACCTGCCCTGCCTGGATGTGGTGATGCTGAACACTTGGTAACCTGACGACTTGGGTGACCATTTAAGCAGTACCCTTAGTTTTGTTTTTTGGTGTGTGTGTTGTTTTTTTGTAGTTAGATTTTTTTCTCCATGAAATGCTTATTACAGAAGTAGAACATTTTTGCAAGGCATGCATTTCACTTCCAGTTGAGAGAACTCTAGTCAATAAATCATATACAAACTACACATTAAAATGTTTATAAAACTCAAGCTTTAAAAAAACAAGTTTTAACATTTATATCTAGCTTTGCACATCTGTGCAGGCAAGGAATAAGATTGCACGTAAGTGTAAACAGTGCAAAAATGTGGAAGTGAATACAGATTATAAGCAAGCAATGGGAAAACTATGTGGTCAGAATTAGGAAAGGTGAAGAATAATACCCTTGTTACTATATGCGTTAAATTAATGAGCCCTGGCCGGTTTGGCTCAGTGGATGTCAGACTGCGTCAGGGTCTCCGAGTTTGATTCCCGTCAAGGACATGCCCAGGTTGCGGCTCAATCCCAGCAGGAGGCAGCCAATCAATGTTTCTGTTTCTCCCCTCCCCTCTGAAATCAAAAATATTTTTTAAGGTAAATTAGTGACACACACAGCACTTATGTAATTTATTTTTCATTGATTCTAGAGAGAGGAATGGAGAGAGAGACATCGGTTGGTCGCCTCCTGCACGTGCCCGGCCGGAGATCCAGCCCCAAACCTGAGTATGTGCCCTGACTAGGAATCAAACCCAAGACCCTTCCATTCATGGGATGACACTTCGCCAACAACTGAGCCACTGGCCAGAGCAGCATCTTCAGGTTTTAAAACTGCCTGGTACTCACATTTAGCAACTAGTCAGCCAGGGATGTTCATTTCCTGTCATCTGCCATTTATAATATTTGAGATGTCCTTTCAGACATATATGAACGTTATCTGTCACTTAAATACACGGTGAATTGTGAGATAAATGAGTATTCATAAAGTTTTGTTAATATTTAACACATGCAGCATGGACAGGCTGTGCAAAAGGAAACATGCTCCCACTCCCATATTTTTAGGCATTTTTGTAATGGTTAATAGTTAATATCTGAGGAGTGACATCAACATCATAGCAGTGTTAGAAGACCCATTTGTCCCTCCCCTTAAAGTCAGACAACTAATTCAACAAGGGCCCTGCTCAGCACCCAGATATGCCTCAGAGTCTCTGCATGGGGCATCTGAAGGTGGAGCATCAGGAGGAGCAGGGGATGCGGGATGAGGAAGGGCAGTGTCCACAGCTCTGCTGACATAGTAAGTTGTGGAGGAGTCCGGTTGTAGCCCGGCATGGCAGCTGAGGGATAGGAGGGCAGAGTTCTGGCCTGAGCAGCCAGCACCTAGGACAGCTAAGCCTGGTGCAGGTAGCTATGTGACACAGCTGGTGTGGAGTAGGAGCCGCCGTTACTAACAAAACAGCAAAGCTGAAGACGAGAACCTGCCTCCATTGCAGCTGATCCTATTAGAGCTGGAACCCAGGAGAGGCACCAGAGGTGAAGGGAGAACAAACTTGCACTACAGCGCCTCCTACTGGAAAAGAAGAGACAAGACCTATCAACCTGCTGAATGGCTAAAAGCAACACAGTTTCTAAACAAGAGTTCACTGCCTCAGATGCAGGGAGAAACAATCCATCAGGTGCCATGAATAACCAAGGGCATCACATTCCATGACTCAGTGTAACAGAACTGAGAGTCCAGAAATAAATTCACACATTGATCAACTAATTTTCGACAAAGGAGCCAAAAACACAAAATGGAGAAAGCCTCTTCAATAAACAGCTTTGGGGAAACGGGAAAGCCACATGCAAAAGAATGAAACTAGGCTGCTGACACCATATGTAAAAATTAACTTAGCCCTAGCCGGTTTGGCTCAGTGGATAGAGCATCCGCCTAAAGACTGAAGGGTCCCAGGTTCAATTCCAGTTAAGGGCACATGCCCGGGTTGTAGGCCCAATCCCCAGTGGGGGGCATGCAGGAGTCAGATTCTCATCATTGATGTTTCTCTCTCCCTCTCCTTCCTCTCTGAAATCAATAAAAATACTTTGAAACTAACTTAAAAGTGGATTAAAGTCTTAAATATAAGACCTAAAACAATAAAACATAGAAGGAAACATAAACACTAAACTTAGGGACCTTGGTCTCATACAGCTTTTTGTAAACTTGATCCCAAAAGCGAAAGAAGTAAAACAAAAAATAAATGGGACTACATCGAACTAAAATGCCCAGCCAGTGTGGCACAGTCTCTCTCTCCCTCTCCCTTCCTCTCTGAAATCAATAAAAACACATTTTTTAGAAAAGCTGCAGAGCCCAAAGAAACTATAAAAAAAAAACCCAAAAAGAAAACCAACTAAATGGGAGAAGATATTTGCAAATGATACCTGGATAAGGTTAATAACCAAAATACAAAAGGAACTCCTATAACTCAACAAGAAAACATAATCCAACCAAAACATGGGCAGAGGGCCTGAATAGACACTTGTCCAAAGAGGATCTACAGATGGCCAACAGGCATATGAAAAGATGCTCTATCATCACTAACCACCAGAGAAATGCAAGTTAAATCCTCAATGAAATATCACCTCACACCTATTAGAACGGCTGTCATCCATAAATCAACCAGTACGGGCAGGAGAGAAAAGGAAACCCCCGTGCACTGCTGGTGGGAGTGCCGCGTGGCCTGGCCACTGTGGAAAACAGTGTGCAGGTTCCTCAAAAAGATCAGAACGGGCACCCCTGTGAACATGGTGCCCGGAGTGGCCTGCAGCCCCCCTGCTGCCTCGCCCACCACAACCCCTGGGGCCTAAGAGTGGGTGCCCTCCAGCTGCTGTGCACCAGCCCCAATCTGCTATTGGTGTGTAAATCCAGAGAAACATGAATGGGTAACAATAGAAAATGGTATTGGAACAGCGCGGGAATCAGCAATTCCGTACAGGAAGCTTTGGGAGATTTTGTGCGGGTGTGCAGGAGGCAATCAATGATTCTCTCTCATCACTGATGTTCCTACTCCCTCTCCCCTCCTCTCTGAAATAAGTAAAAATACATATATTTTTTAAAAAGAGGTAAAAGGGGTAAAATACAAGGTGATGGAAGGAGACTAGTCTTCAGGTACTGAGCATATAATGGAGTACACGGATGCTGTATTATATGCCTGAAATTTATATTCTGTTGCTAACCAATGTTACCTCAAGAAATTTAATTTTTAAAAACTCTAGAGGTGGAAAAGAAAAAATCTAAAGGTGGAGACAGCTTTTTAAAATATAGCGTCCACATCCTGGCCGGTGTGTTCAGTGTTTAGAGCGTTGGCCCACCCACCAAAGGGTCTGAGGTTAGATTCCTAGTCAAGGCCATGAACCTGGGTTGCAGTCCTAGTTGGGGTGCAAGAAAGGCAACCAATCGATGTGTCCCTCTCATATCTCTCTCTCTCTCTCTCTCTCTCTCTCTCTCTC